>JAHHFK020001087.1:0-56302 GCA_024533555.2 Aedes koreicus
TTTTGGGCTTTAACCAAAGAAAAGCTTCGAAAATTCATAAAACCAGCGGACGACATCCAAAAATTTAAAAAAGATTGGTCAAAAGTGGTCAAAATGGTGGGAAGCTAATGGGTCTTGTTCGAGGAAAAATTAGGAGTCTTGGCTATGATTAACTATTTTGATTAAACGAGAGTAAAATATCATGTAAAATACAAATAAAAATATGATTTGCCAAATAAAATTATTAAAACTAAAAAAAAAGTGACTTTTTCGTTATTTTGAAAGTGTGCTTATACTTTCTGGAACAGTCTATAGTTATTAACGTTCAAAAACCTAAGCATATTTCGTGACGCTCCAAATTCTCGTACTCGCAACGTGTATCCCTGTATTAAAAACAAAGACGTAGTCCTAAGTCAAAAAAGAGTATAATAAAGAAAATTGACTATTGAGGTTGTGGTTCTAGGGGGGGTTAAACCCTAAGCCTCCCTTCGCTACGAACTTTGAGTCGCAGTCGCCTGGAAACTTCATCTCTGACGGTTCTAGAGGTTGACCGACTGATGTTATTGTGCACAATGACATAGTACCTCTTTCTGCTATGCGGATTTACTACCAAAACGTACGCGGACTCCGAACTAAGGTAGATTCGTTTTTCTTGGCTGTCAGCGAATGCGATTATGATGTCATTGTTTTGACGGAGACTTGGCTGGATGAGCGATTCCACAATGCGCAGCTATTTGGCCCCAAGTTTGCTGTTTACCGCACCGATCGCAATGCAACGAACAGCTCAAAGGTCCGTGGTGGTGGTGCTTTGATCGCGGTCTCCAAGTATTGGAACAGCTTTATCGATCCTACAACGACGAGTATAACTCTTGAGCAGTTATGGATTAAAATCTCGACGCCTACTCGAATCATCAGCGTTGAAGTTATCTATCTACCCCCTGACCGACGTGACAATATGAGTTGCATACTCGATCATCTGGATTCCATCGGTTCAATAATCTCCAACCTGGATTTGAATGACTTCGTGTTGCAGTTTGGGGATTACAATCAACCGTATTTGCAGTGGAAAGCAACGGATAACGGATTTCTAGAAGTCAACCCTCAATCTGTTCCTTCTAATTCCGGTTGTGCGTTAGTTGACGGTCTTTCCTTCCATGGTTTGACTCAGCTTAATGGAGTACCGAAAAGAAATTCACGGTTTTTGGATCTCGTCCTTGGAATCGACGCAGTTAGCAATGCATGTAAAGTTGCAGAAGCTATTGAACCGCTTATCTCTCTCGACGCCGACCATCCAGCTTTGGACGTGGTGGTTGACCTCCCTGAATCGATAACGTTTGACGATTACGCCGATGGTTCGCAGATGTACGACTACCGCCGTGCTAATCATGCCGATATTTGTGCTGCTATTTCCCGTGTCGATTGGCAACCTATCGATGATTTTGATTGCATTGACGATGCTGTGATCTACTTCAGCCAAATTGTTCGCGATATAATTGCTGAACATGTTCCTTTGTGTCGCCCGAAGCCAAAGCCCTCATGGTCCAATAGCCATTTGCGTCAACTCAAACGTGCCAGAGCAAAAACATTACGACATCACTGCCGGAGTCGCACACAGTTTAGTAAGCAACAGTTCAACCGTGCTAGCAATGCCTACCGTGTTTACAACCGTTCCCTATATCGTCGATATGTTATTCGTAAGCAGTCATCTCTTCGTAGAAACCCTAAAGGATTTTGGTCGTTTGTGAATTCCAAGCGCAAAGAAGTTGGTTTGCCTATATCAGTTCATCTCGGCGAACAACTTGTTAGCTCTGAGCTGGATAAATGTCAGCTATTTGCTAAGCATTTTAAAAGTACCTTCAATGACATCCCTGCCACTTCCGTTCAAATAGCATCCGCGACTCAGTACACTCCAAGTAATGCTTTTGATTTTCATGCATTTATTATTGACTAACACGCCGTCCTGTCGGCCCTCAGAAAGCTGAAAATTTCGTATACTGCTGGTCCGGATGGGATTCCGTCGTCCATTCTGAAAAACTGCTCTAACTCGCTTGCCGTACCATTGGCTAAGCTGTTCTCACGGTCACTGCACGAAAGTAAGTTTCCCGGTGAGTGGAAACTTTCGCACATGTCTACATAAAGGGTGACAAACGGAATGTAGAAAACTACAGAGGGATCACATCTCTATGTTCGTGCTCTAAGGTATTTGAAATCATCATAAACGATGCTTTATTCAACTCCTGCAAAACATACATTTCAACAGCTCAGCACGGTTTCTACCCGAAACGATCTGTTGCTACGAATTTAACCGAGTTCGTTTCACTTTGTGTTCGCACCATGGACGCTGGTGGTCAAATCGATGCTGTTTATACAGATTTGAAAGCAGAATTTGACCATGTGGACCATGGCATTTTGCTGGCAAAGCTAAAAAAAACTTGGTGTTTCTTCCCTTTGGCATGCTGGTTCGAATCATACTTAATGAATCGCCTGCTCTGCGTGAAAATCGGATCATCGCTCTCGGGAAGTTTCACCAATACCTCCGGTGTTCCACAAGGCAGCAACCTCGGACCCCTCTTGTTTACGCTGTTCATCAATGAACTCTCTCATCTTCTACCTCCAGGGTGTAGATTATTTTATGCGGATGACGTAAAAATGTTCATGACAATCAACTGTCTTGAGGACTGTGAATACCTGCAATCACGTGTAGATGATATGGCGATGTGGTGCTCTTTAAATTTTCTGACACTTTGCATCAATAAATGCATGGTTATTTCGTTTAACCGAAAGCGCAAGCCGCTTAAATTCGATTATCATATTTCTGATAACGTACTTCAACGAGTAAGGCAGGTCAAAGACTTAGGAGTAACTCTCGATCAAGAGATGACGTTCAGGCCACACTACCACGAAGTAATAGCGAAGGCAAACCGGCAACTTGGATTTATTTTCAAAATATCTGAAGACTTCCGAGACCCTCTGTGTCTGAAATCATTGTACTGTTCCTTGGTGCGCTCAATACTAGAAAATAGTGTCGTTATCTGGAGTCCTTATCAACGTTGCTGGATTGCGAGGCTGGAGTCTGTTCAGCGTAGGTTTGTTCGATACGCACTACGCCACCTACCATGGCGGGCGCAGCAAACCTTCCTGCCTATGAAGATCGGTGTCGGTTGCTTGGAATCGATACGTTAGAACGAAGGAGGCGTAGAGTTCAAGCTGTTTTTGTGGCTAAGGTGATCACCGGTGAAATTGACTCTCCGGAACTTCTCAATCAATTGTGCTTCTATGCCCCTGAACGAGCGATACGACAACGAAACTTTTTGCACCTTGCGCCTCGTAATCATCTTTATGGTATGAACGAACCCCTGCGTGCTGCTGCCGGTGCGTTTAATAGTGTTTATTCCTTGTTCGATTTTAATATGCCATTGACTACTTTTATAAGAAGACTATTTTAATGCTAGCGTTAACTGATTTATTCATGAAGACAAACATATGTCAGATGAAATTTATAACAACAAATAAACAAATACCCTGATGCTCCCTCCCTTCCCAATATATAATCAATGTCATATAGTAATTTTTAAAATATAGTGAATTAATATTATAATTATAAAAAAATATAGTGAATGCATGTTGTGCGGAGCTCTGTTGTGACGTTGGTTGTGTTGCTAGTTCGTTGCAAGGCAACTCGGTGTGGATAGAAAATTGAAGTCAATTGTTTCTTCGTCGCTTCGATTCTGTCGATTGGTGCTGATATTGTGACGCCCTGCTTCAGAGCATTCAAAGCTAATTCCCGCAAGAAAACCAAAATCATCAAAAATCGACATGGGACGGACATGCAAAGAGAGGCAGTACAGTACCCAGTTAGGATGTTTGGAGGAGTTGCTTTGAATTCGGTGAACACACTCCGCATGTAAAAGTTCGTAGAAAATCCCAACGCAAAAGTGCACTTCTATCAGCGATTCCGTACTTGTTGGGCGGCCAGCTAGAACTGCTAGAAATACAATATGCCTTACAACCTCACCGTTTTTATTGGCTATCTACATCCTTCTGCCAACTTAAGCGTAGGCAGCAACATGTTGTCACCCGTCGTCGGCGGACATATGAAACCTGTCCTAATATTTGCAGACTCTTCGGAGTAGCTCTGAGTGTACGCTGATGATATTAATACAAACGTTGTGAAAGGGTCGCGTCGTCGCATGCTCTCATGATACGAAGGGGAAAATTCAATTTTCTCTTGTTATGAAAACGAGCTTTTTTTCGCATGCTTGGAGGCATTGTTTTAACGCAAGTGAAGGTGGATGATGTTATGGAAGAGCTCTTCAGACGTAAATAAAACCTATCCCGGGGGTTGAGGAAACATGTTATGCCGTGGCGGGGATCTGAATGGTGGCGGTGTTGTTTTTTTTTACGATGAGATGAATATGGTTCATACATGGGTTAAGTGGATTTATCCGTATCAGTTCGGGAAAGTTAAACTGCTTTGAATGAAAACAATAGCCGGGGTAAGAAAAGGGCAAAACGAGGGTTTTAGATAAACAACTTTAGAACAATAAGGTTTTTCTTCATCTTCAATGACTCTATTGTGGCGTCCCTATTGAGACTTGATACCGTCTCTCAACTAAGTGTTGCTGAACAATCTATGCTTGCAGAATTACTTCATTAGTTTTAATCTACTGCCATTAATATTATTGAAACTTTATGCATGTTACGAACCCGACGCCATGCGTATATAAGCATCGCCATAGCAATAAAATAAATAATAAATATAATCCAGATAGCCTGGATATATAGGGTAGGCGGCAAGAAAAGAAAATATAAAACAGAGCCGAAGGTAGATTTCTGGAAAAACCCAGGCAAACTGAAAGCAATAATATTCACCTATTATTATAGCTGAAAAGCTCCAGTTACCTGACAAGAAACAGAAGTTGGATTTTCCCAAAGATTTTCTGTTTAACTTTCTCTTATAGTAAAGATGACAACGTATCTTTATGTAGAATATTGTTTAGGATTAAGAACCTATATATACAGGGTGTCCTTAGTGCCAATATTTTCAGGAGCGATAAGGGATGATAGTTGAAGGAAAAAATTGTTCTACGCATATGGTCAAATCTCAAAGTTTACGGAGTTATTGAACTTTTAATGTTTTGGTACAGTAAAAGGTCTTAAATTGGCTGTAACTCAAAAAATTATGTTACTTAACAAGATTTTGCTTGTAAATTGTGCGTTTTGAATTCCCCCTCGCGGGTCAAATTTTGACGTAGACTTCGTCTTACCGCAAGGGTAGGGTGTCAATTGAAAATCTAAAAATAAGTGACCGTCACGAAATATCGTTACAAATTAAACGCTTATAACTTAATAAATGCTCGATAGATTTTCAAAATGTTATATCAATCGGTTGAAAATTTTCCCGCGTATCAAATCAATTATCAAAGATTATTCGTTAATAATTTTAAGCAATTGAAAATAATCAAAATATAGGGTGTTGTCTTACGATGCTGATTTTTCAGAGTAAATTTACTAAATGCACAGTACTTTCCTATCACAGATTTCAAATGTAAGCAATGGAGGTCTCATATGCAGCAGTGAACGATATAAAAGGGGTACACCTTCGCAAATTTCCTCATTCGTGTTGCAGTACTGGAGCTGTACGGAGCATCGAACCAGTATGGATTGGCAGCTGGCGATGGCATGTACCCTGGAGGGTTCACTAACTTCATTCAGCAGCGCGGAGCGGCAAGACGCCAATTTGGATTAGGCAGCTGGCGGTGGCTAGCACCATAGAAAGTGCACTGTAGCTGATTGCGCTGCAGTCTGTTGTTACCAAGCCGTTGGCTAGACAACCGTTGCTAGGCAGCCATAAATAATGCTTTGGTGTGCTAGGCGGTCGGTTGCTTGGGCAAATAATGTCTTTGTAGCCAGCCGGTAAGTGCAACCAGCCATGTCCAAACACTACACTGCACGCCGAGCTATTTTTTACCACGCTAGTGCGTGTATTGAATTCACCACTTTGACTTCGTGCTTCCAGACTTACACGCCACGCGGTTGGTACAACACCAATGCCAGTGCTCGTGTTTTGGCTTCAGAAACCGTGTATGATGATTCGGCAAACCGATTGTGTCCGATTGCGAAATACACGCGTGGTAAATTTATTTCATTTCTACCCATGCCGTGCTTGTTAAACACAATCAACTTATGAGCCCGTCACCCAACAGCCAAGAAAACAAACCTATAAGTCAAATTATCAAATTTTTAGAATCATCCGACGAACAATGCTCTATCCGTGGTAACCAACCAGTGTCATACTGGGTGTATGTTGAGAGCTTTCTTGTGATCGTAACCACTCGGCTCGGGTTTTTTCCCAAAAATCAAGACACGGTGTCTAAAGCAAAACACGAGCGTGTACACTCGTGTCGCATCCATTGCGTTGCGGGTTCATCTATAAGCACGAAACTGAAGTGGTAAATTATAGCCACATGGTGGTGTGTTTGCAGTCAAGTTCGGCTCTCGTGCAGAACGGTTTGGTGTTTTCACCAAGGCTGAGTGCAACCACGAGGAGCGAAATAAGGTGCTTGTGTATGTGTGTGTGATATTTGATAAACATCTTTTGGTAAGGCGCAGAAAAGGTTTCGATTCAAATGCGGACCATTTCAAGTCCGTCCTTTTCAGGACGACCAATTTAATTTTGAGAGAGTTTGTTTGATTTGAATTTATCTCACATTTGCATACCTTGCATACCTTGAGCATTTTGTGCAATTTACAGTCACTTGTACAATGTACAAATGGCTACCGTCACGAAAAATTTTAACACCGGACGCTGAACATTCGATCGTTTCTTTATTGATTTATTTTTGAGACTGCCTCTAGTCAAGGAATTTATACGATTGCAATTTTATTTACTCAGGTGTATACAATTTTACAAATAAAAGATTAATATATTTCGCATACATATTCATCAATCGGTGTATGGAAATTTTAAAGAATGTTGCGTTCTGGCATGTTTCAAGAAATTCCCTATCACGGACAATGTTTTGATGTTGTTTTCGAACATGCACATTTCAATGAGTACTGTAATGAATAGTTATTCTGTTGTGTTAACGATTCGCGTTGGATAGAGTTTTACATCTAGGAAGAAATAAGCTTTGGAAACTGTGAAAGTGTGAATAAGTGCAATGCCTAATCGTTTTGATGCCAACCGTTTGCGCAAATTTCGGAAGCGCGTTAAGATCGAACATTCGAAAAATCCTCCGAAACGACCATGTACCGATGCCGAGCGTGTTCGAGGTTACCGAGCGAAACTGAAAGCAGCCAGAGGTTATGCATTGCTAACTACTGGTCGGGACGCTGGAGAAGGGCCTTAAACTCGAGGTGGGAAATAAAATCAAGTGGTCAACCAACTTGACAAAGTGCAAATACTTTTCAAATGCTTTTTAAAGAGTGTACAATAGAATTTCGCTAACTACTTACTATCTAATGCTGGTCTAACGATCTTTTAGGACAAACATCAACGCTATTTTAATCAGACTAGGCCTTACGGCAAGGGTAGAGGTCAAATCAACATTTAAAAATAACTGAAAAAATGTGAACGATTATAGCTTTATCATATATAGATTTATAGATTTATAGATTTATAGATTTTATTTATAGATAGATATAGATAGATTTTCGAGATTACGTGATAAGGATAATGGTCTCCAGCTGGTCGACCATTTCAACACAATCACTACAGCCAGCACAATCGTTGCCCTTTCATCATACTAACATTCAAACCAAACGTTACATTCCACGACTGCCAAATAATTTTTAGAAGCGAATCATAGCATGTTCTAACATACTTTCTCACTTACTTATGCTAACCCAACGTCCCATTAGATCGGAGCAAATGGTGGAGTTCGTCCAAGAGCTGTACCGTCAACTACGTTCCTGCCGCTCGAAGGAGGAACAGCTAAAAGCCGCCACATCCGTGACGATGACGGTCCTGCTTAAACATGGACCGTAAACGCACCATCAGCATCCTAAGCTGGAATACTTGTTCCATCCGGAACAAAACTTCCTGAGCAGGAACGACATCGATATCGCCATCATCACGGAGACGCATCTCAAACAAGAATTTAGCGTCTCCATTCCAGCCTACCGGTTTGTGCGACTTGATCGTGGCGGCTCTGATGGAGGAGGAGTCGCAATCGCCCTGCGTAACAACATCAACTGCCACATGCTTCCGAGCTTCCAGCTGCAGTTTATTGAAGCTATCGGAGTTGAGGTCAAATATACCGTCGGCCCTATCACCATCATCGCGGCCTATTGTCCCAAGTAAGCCAGCTCCACCAACGCAACAATAACGGTCCTACGAAACGACATCTGCAAACTAACTCGGAGGCAGGGGCAGTTTATCATCGCTAGTGACCTAAATGCGAAACACGAAACCTGGGGGAACACCCGGCGGAATCGAAATGGCATCATTCTACAGGAAGACCTGGAAGAGGGCCATACACCATCCTGGGCCCGGTTGAGCAGATCCGGGGCCCACTCAACAATCGACATCTTCCTCACCAACATGGGAAACAACATCGGCCAGCCGGTCGTAAACCAGGAGCTCAGCTCGGACCACTATCCAGTGGTGGCCGAAGTTGGCTCCTCGGTCAACCGGCATCAAATCACCAGACGGAACTACCATCGTGCCAGATGGGAGAGGTTCCGACAACATGTCGACGACACCGTCGAATTCACCGCGCACCTCGAGTCAACTGATGACATCGATCGGCAACTGAAGAGCATAGAGCAAGCGATCTCCCAGGCCCGGGAGCAACATGCCCCAGTGATAGATCAGGTAAGCAACTCTGTACCCATTGATAGACGCACTAAAGAACTGATACAATTGCACAACGCCATTCGAAGACAATACCTCAATACTCTCAAAAGTCATTGTAATCGAATGACAAAAATTATTAAGGCCAGAATGGTGGAGCTCAGAAATAACAATTTTGCCGACAAGATCCGCTCTTTTCCAGATTGTGCAAGCCGGTTTGGAAGTTGACAAAATTTTTAAAACTAAACCAAGGTCCATTCCACCGTTGATCCCACTAAACAACAATGACTCGAAGGATCGCCTAATAACTCCTGCAGAAAAGGCTGATGAGATAGGTCAACACTTCGTCAGCTCCCCCAATCTTGGGCAAAACATCATCAGTCCGAACGAAGTCGCCGTTAGCGAGCTTTCAAGCAACATCCATATAAGTCCCAACGACTTCTCGGAAGAGTTGGAGATCTCAGCTGACGAATTGTTGACCTATATCAAAGGCTCAAAGAACATGAAGGCCCCAGGTTTCGACAACATCGTGAACTTGGAGCTCAAGCAATTGGGCCCCAGGTTTCGACAACATCGTGAACTTGGAGCTCAAGCAATTGAGCCCCCAGTTCTACGTTCATCTGGCGTTGATATTCAACCAATGCCTGCGACTTACCTACTTCCCCTCGTGTTGGAAGTCAGCCAGACCCCCATCCAGAAACCTGGGAAAGATCCTTCTAATCCCAAGAGTTATAGACCGATCAGCCTTCTCTCAGGATTATCCAAGCTGTTTGAGAAAGCGATCTACCGTCGGCTTCTCTCATCTGCCGACGAGCTTAACATCTTGCTCGACGAACAATTTGGCTTCCACCAACTTAATCGAGTCATCAACATCCTTAGGCGAACAAGCCTGTATCAAAATCATCTGCCATGGCTCTTTTTCGACATCGAGAAGGCCTTTGATAACGTGTGGCATGATGGCCTCAACGATACAATCTTCCCATCTTCCTGGTGAAGATAATTAAAAATTATCTGTCGGACAGGACATTCCGTGTTTCGCTGCATGGTGCAGGCATTAAAAAGAAGTTCTAAAAGAAAGGTAAGTTCGTCTGTAAGATTCTTCAAAAATATGGGTGCAATACCGTCTGGTCCTAGTCCCTTAGAAGCATCAAAGTTTTTTAGTGCTTTGAGAATTTCGTGAGTAGATAATTGATTGACAGATATATTTTTGAAAAATTCGGGAATAAATGCAAAGAATTTGCGATCGCGGTCTTCTTCGGAGAATGTGGTATATACTTCTTGTAGGTAATACTTGCAGAGCAGGAAAAAGCTGGGTTACAGAAACGGTATTACTAATTTATTGTAGCGATCTTGACGATAGAATATAGACTAATAGCGCTACTACTACTACTAAAATTGATTTTTATTTTCATTCTTTGTCTTGTATACTTAATAACAATTTTAAGTGTTTTAGCCCATTGGGCTCTTCAGCTTTGTTTTATGTGTTTTGTATGTTTTGTGTGTGTGTTTTTTTTTAATTATTTTCAGATCAGCCCTTGGGGCATTGTTTGTTAAAATTTGATAACCTACTTAGTCTACAACTACAACTACAATTTGAAAATCCTAGGGGTGGGAAACCAGATTCCGGATGAACTGGTGATCCGATGACAGGCAGCGTGCCCTGTACCCATTTATAGACTCACTAAAGCGATCATCGAGCATTTTTATCTTGGCCAGACGGTGGACCTCAGATGTTCTTGTCCTCGGAGGGGTGTTCAGGATCATCCTGGGGAACTTATTTTGAACACGCTGAAGTTTCAGGTGATGTGTTTTTGCGCAACTCTCCCAGATTGGCATGCCATACTCGATGACTGGAAGTATGATTTGCTTGTAGACAGCAAGCTTGTTCTTCAGGGATAATGTAGACCTTCTGTTGATCAATGGGTACAGTAGCTTCAACAGAACGTTACACTCTGTGACAGTTTTGTCAACCTGTTCCCTGAAAATAAGCTTGCTGTCTATGGTAACGCCAAGATAGACAGCTGATTTGGCCCATTCCACCGTTGTGTTGTTCAGGCTAATTTTACAATCCTCAGGCAGAACAAGTCTGGGAGAATTGGAGTGTGGAAAGAGGATGACCTGGGTCTTCGCCGCGTTGATAAAGATTTTCCATTCGGTGTATTCACTTCATCCCTGGCATCCCTGATCAAAATTTTTATAAGAATATATTCCTAAAATTAATGGAAAAAGTATTCTGACAGAACATTCAGACTTCGCTGCAGTTTCGCTGTAAGCGTCCTTGTTACCCTACCATTGTGGACGATTGCGGTATCCTCGGCGAACAACGACAGAGATCCATTTTCAGGGAGCGGGGGTATGTCCGAGGTGAATAGGTTGAACAGAAGTGGACCTAGTATACTTCCCTGCGGAACACCGGCGGAGATCTCCTGTGCATCTGAAACTGCACCTTGCAGCGAAACACGGAATGTCCTGTCCGATAGGTAATTTTTAATTATCTTCTCCAGGAAGATAGGAAGATTGTATCTTTTTTGCTTATACACCAGGCCATCGTGCCACACGTTATCGAAGGCCTTCTCGATATCGAGAAGTGCCATGGCAGATGATTTCGCAACAGACTTGTTCCGGCTGAGGATGTTGGTTACTCGGTTAAGTTGGTGCACTGTTGAGCGACCACGTCGGAAACCGAACTGCTCGTCGAGCAAGATGTTAAGCTCGTCGGCAGACGAGAGAAGCCGACGGTGGATCGCTTTCTCAAACAGTTTTGATACTCCTGAGAGAAGGCTGATGGGCCTATAGCTCTTGGAACATGAAGGATCTTTCCCAGGTTTCTGGATGGGGATGACTTTGGCAGACTTCCAAAACGAGGGGAAGTAGCCAAGTCGGAGGCATTGGTTGAAAACCATCGCCAGATGGTTATAGAACTGGGGGCTCAATTGCTTGAGCTCCAAGTTCATGATGTTGTCGAAACCTGGGGCCTTCATGTTCTTTGAGCCTTTGATATAAGTCAACAATTCGTTGGGACTTATATGGATGTTGTTTATAAGCGCGCTAACGGCAGCTTCGTGTGGACTGACGATGTTTTGTCCGAGGTTGTGGGAGCTGACGAAGTGTTGACTTATCTCAGCAGCCTTTTCTGCAGGAGTTATCAAGCGATCCCTAGAGCCATTGATATCTAGTGGGATCAACGGTGGAATGGGCCTTGGCTTAGTTTTCAAAATTTTGGTCAACTTCCAGAACGGCTTTGCACTATCTGGGAGAGAGCGGATCTTGTCGGAAAAAATGTTATTTCTAAGGTCCACCATTCTGGCCTTGATAATTTTTGTTATCCGATTGCAATGAGTTTTTAAGGTAGGCAGACCAGTTCGCTGGTATTGCCTTCGGATGGCGTTGCGCAATTGTATTAATTCTTTAGTGGGTCTATCAATGGGTACAGAGTTGCTCACCTGATCAATCACCGGTACATGTTGCTCCCGGGCCTGGGAGATCGCTTGCTCGATGCTCTGCAGCTGCCGATCGATGTCTTCAGTTGACTCGAGGTGCACGGCGAAATCGACGGTGTCGTCGACATGTTGTCGGAACCTCTCCCATCTGGCACGATGGTAGTTCCGTCTGGTGATCCGATGCCAGTTGACCGAGGACCCAACTTCGGCCACCACTGGATAGTGGTCCGAGCTGAGCTCCTGGTTTACTACCGGCTGGGCGATGTTGTTCCCCATGTTGGTGAGGAAGATGTCGATTGTCGAATGTACTCCGGATCTGCTCAACCGGGTAGGAGTATCCGGGCCCAGGACGGTGTAATGTCCCTCTTCCAGGTCTTCTTGCAAAATTATTCCGTTCCGGTTGCGCCGGGTGTTCCCCCAGATTTCGTGTTTCGCATTTAGGTCGCCGGCGATGACAAACTGCCCCTGTCTCCGAGTTAGCTTGCGAATGTCGTTCCGTAGGACCGTTGTTGTTCCGTTAGTTGTGCTGGCTTGCTTGGCACAATAGGCCGCGATGATGGTGATAGGGCCGACGGCAGTTTCGACCTTGATTCCGATGGCTTCGATAGACTGCAGCTCAAAACTCGGGAGCAGATGGCAGTTGATGTTGTAGCGCAGGGCGATCGCAACTCCTCCTACACTAGAGCCGCTACGATCAAGTCGCACAATCCGGTATCCGGGGATGAAAATGTTGTGTTCCGGTTTGAGATGTGTCTCGGTGACGATGGCGATGTCGATGACCTTCCTGTTAAGGAAGTCACCGAGCTCAATTGTTTTGTTCCGGATGGAACAAGCATTCCAATTGAGGATGCTGATGGTGCGATTACGGTCCATACTTGAAAATAAATTTCATCGTCACGGATGTGGCGGCTTTGAGCTGTTCCTCCTTCGAGCGGCAGGAACGTAGTTGGCGGTAGAGCTCTTGGACGAATTCGACCATTTGCCCCGTGTCTTAGAGCTGTCCATCGGTAGGTGGTTGCGTGGAGGAACTACAACTCGAATTGTACCAGCCTGGAGGAGGAGCTGGCATGGGGGCGTCGGCGGCTGCCGCGAATCGTTGCTGAACGGATGCTGACGGGCGGTTTGCATGGCGATAGTTTAATGGAACTGGCGGTAGGTTCGGCACTTGGTACCGGAGCGTCGGGAAATTTTCTTCGTCCATTCAAGGTGGCGGGCGGCGTTGTCCAGGCCGAGACTTGGTGCACGCCTTCTTGCGGATGGCCAAATACTCCGCTCATTTGGGACAAGCACGGTTGCTGCCTTCGTGGTTTGCGCCACAGTTGGCGCACTTTGATGGGGCACCTTCATCCATCGGGGCGCAATCCATGGTTGTGTGCGGTCCGGCACACTTTCCACACCGGGGTTTCATGTGGCAGTTTCGGGTCCCATGACCGAACGCCAGACACTGTGTCGCGTCGTGTTGCCTCGGGCGATACCGGTCCCACTCGATAATGACGTTGAAAAGGGCCCGTGTTTTCAACAGGTCCGCCATCGTGACGGAACCCTTCTCCAAGTGGACCAGATAGAGTTGGTCCCGATGATTTCCCTGTTCTTGACGTCTGATTGGGAACACCTTCACTGGTTTCAGAGCTGCCGCTTGCAGCTCAGCGACTATTTCCTCCGGAGTGAATTCTGGAAGGCCACGCAGAATCACCTTCAGCGGCTTGTTTCCGGGTGCGTCGTGGGTGTAGAATTCGTGTTGCTTGACGACTAGGTGAGCGCTAACAGCACGGTAGTCAGCCTCCGTCGAGCACATTATCTTTGTGCCCGTACTGCACAGCTTGTACAGCGGATTTACTTTAATCGCTGCAAGCTCCGTCCTAAGGGCAGCGATGTTTCTTGACGTGGTGAAAAGCGGCGGAATCTTCGCCTTTTTCGGTATATCCTGTACCGGGAGCGTAGCAAACCGATTGCTCGCTAGTAGGCGGGCGTTGGGGTCCAATGGTCCGGTGTCGTCATGCCGCAGACGCTTGCTGCTGCTTGGTTTCGGTATGGCTTCAGGAGCTGATGTCGCTGGCGTGGATGTCACCACGTGTTGATTTTTTCGACACATTGCCACGGCAACAGGTCGAGTGGAAAAATTTTCACAACTTTGCAACACTTTCTTCTGGCTTGCTACCGCTAATAATTTAGCAAGCGCTGGTGATAAATCACGAACCGTGGAAGTGAAGAAATTTTTTTTTCATCCCAAATCTAAGACTACTAGGATATTGTAACTCTCTGTTGCTAGGTTATCCATCAGTTGCCAATTAACAATAAAATCACATTGGAATAACGAGTGGACTTTGTATTTGAGTACAAAGAAGTTTGAGTCGAAGGTTTAAGAGAGTTTCCTTTCTCCTCCAGCAGTTACTCCTCCAAGCAGAGAGGAAGCTTGAAACCTGAAAAGGTCGAGGTGTTTACGACTAAGCAAGAGCTTTCATAAAGACGATACAATCCAATAGAACGTTGCAATACCGAGGCACGTTCTAAATGGAATGTTACCGCGGTGTCAAACAAACTTTGAAGCCATTATCCTTCGCGGCGGCGCTTGCTTGACAGGCGACGGCAACAATACCCCTGGAAGATAACTGAACCCAACGGTAAAACAACATGGTTATAATAAACTGAGCTACATAGATGTGTGGCACACGTGAATCTCTCAATCACGAACCAGCAATAATGATAACATCTGAATCTCAATGTAAGGTGGTCGAAAAATCCTACGCTATCGTAAGCTTCTTTCACACCACTCTCTACTTTTCTGCTGGAAGGAAATACTTAAATTTACAACATACAATAAATATCCGAATAAAACACAACTTGAAATCAACCTAAAAAACGCCCATCGCCACAAACAGAATCAATAGGAAACAACACAATCACCACTCACCTGATGTTTCGTCAGTTCCGTCACGCTGATCTCCCAAACCTCGGCCAGCTGTTCGATCCGGTTCATCCACGCAATGTGATCGGTGTAGAACACGTTCTCCATGTCCTCTCGGATCAAGTCCATCGTGGCCGTAATAGTCTTACAGAGGAACTCGAACCGTACCCTCTTCAGCAGCAGATCCGCCTTCGGCAAGCTGTACGTCAACTGCCGGTTGATTTCGGCGAAGAACGACTGATTGGCCATGCCGTCGAAAAATTGCTGGATGGGTTTCTGATACTTGACGTTGAAGGAGGTCAGAATGAGCAGTACCGTGGTCAGTTCGTGGTGTAGTTTGAGCAGCGCCATATTGGCCGGGTTCTGTTGGATGGCGAGGGATGTTAGGGGTATGGGTCCGTCCTGTAGCAGCTCCTCAAAACGCAGCTCCAGTTTGTCATGGTCGATCGAGTTGGAAAATTGGTCGAAAAATTCAAGGCAACTTTCTAGGAATTGTGGAACTAAGGCGTCCGATATGCCAATGTCCTGGAGGCAGAGCTTCTCCTTCGGTAACCGACCGACCTTATTGACAAGCTTCTTGGTAGCTTCAAGGGGGATTTTCAGGTGAGCATTCCAAATCATGCAGCACAAACCGTGTTTTATGGAGTACTGTAACCGAGGAATTGCCTTGAGACATGCAAGACCCGCCGAAAGGCAATCAATATTGGACATGTTTTTGCTCCAGTCACAGATATACTCCCACGCTAGATGGCTAAGCAAGGTTCCACTATCCAGACTGAATGGAAAGTGTCGTCGCAGGATGTTTAGGTTATAGAGCACAGGATCCAGTTCGGAATCGCTGCTTCCTCCGTATTCGCTCGTCTCGATGAGATTCTGTTTGAGAACCTCGAGACGCTTCCGTTCCTTCTTTTCCGTGGTCGCAGGCTCTTGAATGCCGGCTTGTTCGTTCTCAACGGCTTCCTCCGGCACTTCGATGACCAACTTTTCCGGATCTATTCCGCTGGCGGCAACCCACTTGGCCACGATTTCGGCGACGATTCCCTGACCACCCTTCAAGATCTCTTTGAGACTAACGTCCGGTTTTTGATACTTCAAGCAGGGATATTTCGGATGCGAGCAATTGAGGTTGTCCGCCAGAATTGCTCCAAGCACAGATACGTCGTCGAGTTTCCCGATTAGCAGGGTCCACTGGCAGGCTTCCTGGGAAACTTCTTCAAACTGGTAGTTATCCGTATCACTGTGTTCTTCATACTTGAGGGCTTCATTTCGACACATGATAGCTGCTAGCAGCCCCCGAAGCGCGCAAGGTGACTCCAATAGATATTCGCGAGCATTCTGCCACCACAAACAGATGGTGTTGTTCTCGAATTGGATTCGGCCCTCAACGAGAGAACAAATCCTTCGAAGGATTTTGTTGAACTTATTCAAATCTTCGGCCAACTCGGCTATGTCTTGGTAATTGAAAGGAACTCGTAGCCAGTAGGCCAAGAACAACTTCAACAAGTCGTCGTAGATTAATCCGGAGCTGCCTGCAGCCTTCACAAACCCTGCCAAGCGGTCGTCATGACTCTGGTAGATATTCTCGAATATGATCTTCCCTAGCGAACTGAACAGATGAACGGAGTCGTCTTTCAGTAAAATCAAATCCTCGTTAGACACATTGAAGTACGATATGTATTCTTGGAAGGTATTGCTTTTGACAGTTGAATCCTCAAAAGTTACGCGAGTGGTCGTGGTACAATCGCCCGAACTGTTCATAGCCAGTAACTCGATCAATTTACCAATCGAGACCAGTTCCATTTCGGATAACTTCACATTTTCATCCAAATTTCTCTTGGGATCTGGGGCCTCGATCGTCGTCTCCTCGGTTTTTTGTTCCACAGATTCCGCCGAAGCGTCTACGTCCTCATCTTCGGGGCACTTGTTTTCATCACCAAATGTTTCCATTTCTTCACTCACTAGTTCTTCAACGTTCATTTCACCCGTCAGAAACAGATAGAACAGCGTTAATTTCCTATAGTTATCACAAACAACTTTCAAATTACTCCGTCTACCATCATGTTCTATATCCTGTGATTTTTCATCTTCCTCTTCCGCTCCAAACACCTCCACTGCACTACGGAATAGTTTCGGTTTAATCTTCTTGTGCTTCACTAGCATCTCCACGCACTGTTGCTTGATTTCATCCGTTTCGAAACTCTTGCACATTTCGACCATCTCCTCGAGCTCTTCGGCCTCACTGCCGTCGCCTGCTTTCAGGCAAATCTTCAGTCTCTTCAGTAAATGCAGATCCTTGGCAGTCTTTGATTTGGAATCGCTTAGGGCACAGTGAAACGGAATACTGATTTCTTTCAACGAGTTATCGGTCGGATCGAAGAATGTGCAACCGTGCCCAGTGTACTTGATCTTGTTGCTACCCATGCTGACCCCCATGAAGCTATGTGTATTGTAGACCAATTGACCATTTTTGGCTGCCGAGAACGCGCCCACCTTGGGGCCATTCTGCAATGACCACACCTCAAGCACCGATCGCCGTGGAGCGTAGATCACCAAGAACATAGCTTTCCGTCGATCCTGCTTCGCCACAGCATCCTTGGCGACCTTCTCAGCGACTTCCACAAACCCACACTGAGCATCCCGGTAGCCCTTCCAAATTCGCAAAGCAATCCCCTTCACACAATCGACCAGAACTATTCGACCTAGGTTATCCGCCACGGCAGCCAGGGTATAATTCGGGGCTAACCAAACCGCAAAGGCAGTTCGTTGAATATCACATAACCCAAATCGGCAGATCAGCGGTTCCGAAGGAGGCAACTGCGGCTCCGGAGCAGCTTGTGAAGTTGATGATCCACCAAACCAGGATCTGAGGAAAATTACTCTCTTCAATATCCACATTCAAAACACCTGAAAATCTTAGTTACTTACGGTAGAGCTGATTTTATCTTGCTGGCCACTGCACGTGCAACATCCGCCAGCACGGGTTGAGAAAATCCCTCCTTCGCGAAGTGAAACCCTACATAGGGCTTCATCCCCGCCGCAATGATCAACGAATTCTGCGGAGGCGCATGTCGGTACTTCGCAAAGAATCCTCCCTCTAGACTAGCCGTCAGTAGATGATCAAACGTACAGGTCTTCTGCAATCCCACCACCACCCCATCTTGCACGGTCATATTCTTCTCATAATTCCACTTCCTGCATGCAATCACTTCCTGAGCTTCATTCACTCGCGGACTTCCCACCCCATACCTGCCGATTTGCTGCTTCAAACTTCTCAACAACGGAAACACCTGCGCACCCTGCACTATCACTACACAAGACGGATGGTACACATACAGCTCTTCGTTGATGTGTTTCCCACTTTGTGCCTTGATGGCCTGAACCGGTTCCTGGTGGAACAATTGCGAATGGATCAGCGTACCGTTTTCCCCGTAGAACAAAACCTGACCGCTATCCAGACCGACTACGATAAAGCTAAAATCCACACTACCGGTCTGGGAGCTGCCGCCCTGGCCCACGATCGGCACGCAAAGCACACTCGTTATCAGACAGTTTGGATCGTCGATCGCACCCTTCCAGGCGATCTTGTACACACTCAACTGCCGCTGCCGGTCCCACTTTGAGGTTAGGATGATCAGGATCGAACCATGGCCGAAGGCGACGATGTCCCCGGCCGGGGAAAGTGAGTAACATACTGCGTTGAGCCAGTTTTCCTCTGCGGGTGGGGTGGGAGAGAGAAAGAGATCATGAGAATCGGGTAATTCTAATTCATTAAGCAGAATTCAACAGTAAAAAAAGGAAGTAGGATCAAAATAACGAGCTCTAAAGTGAAGATCGGTAGAATCCACAAATCTAAGTAGCCACAGTATTTTCACATGTCAAAATGCAATGGAATTCTTGCTTCACTGCAGCATACAAGTCATCAAAGTTTGGCACCAAAAATGGCGATCTCGTTAATTTCCTGCAGCTGACGATCAGCGCCTACCAGGTTCGTGCCATTATCCGACCACATTTCTCGGCAATATCCACGGCGTGCGATTATCCTCTTGAATGCTCCCAGAAAAGTGTCGGTGGTTAGATCTCCAGCGACCTCCAAATGAACGGCTTTAGTCGAAAGGCATACAAAAACAACAATATATCCTTTCATGCTCCGTGCTCCTCGTGTGTTGCTGCATCGCACCCGAATCGGACCAGCATAGTTCACTCCGGTGTGGGCGAAAGGGCGACACGCCGTCACTCGAGCTGCTGGCAAACTCTCCATCAGTTGTTTTGCCGTTTGCGCCTTGTTTCGACAATACTGTGCTTTATGACTGTCTGACAACCTTGCATCCAGTAACGTTTGTTGATTGTTGCTGTCATCAAAGTTGGCCCGGCGTGACAGTTGTTGACGTGTATTTCCTTGACCAGAAGTTTTGTGAATCTATGATTTTTCGGGACGATTATCGGGTGCTTGACATCAAAGGAATACACCAAGTGCTGCAGTCGTCCGCCAACCCAAAGCGTGCCGGTACCATCCAGGAAAGGGTACAGGCTTGAAATACTGGACTTGACAGGAACTTCCTCTCCTCGGACCAGAGTCTTGATTTTGCTGGCGTAGGAGTCTTGCTGTGCCAGCCGTACAAACTGCATCCGAACCTGATGCAACTCAGATGGCAGAATGGAACCAGATCGCTTGTCGTTGCCGGTTGTCTTGCATCTGATATTGTAGACGAATCTTCGAACGCGGGCAAGCTGCCAGCAAGCCACGTTGAGATCGGATCGCTGTTCGCCTATTTCCTTCTCGATGACGTTGTTTGTGACTGAAACCTTTAGCGACAGAAATCGTTAACGTACCTCCAGTGCTTGCTCGTCGTGTTCCTCGTCTGGTACGTTTCGTTTCCAAGTAGCGGAATCGTCGGACAGCCATGCGGGCCCCGTCCACCATAGAGAATGGTTGATAAGCTCCAACGGGGAGATCCCGCGGGAAGCGCAGTCAGCAGGATTTTCGTTTGACACTACGTGTGCCCAGCGCTTTCTCGGCATGATGCCCAGAATCGAAGAAATTCTATTCGCTATGTAGGTGCTCCACTTGCGCGAGTGGGTGGATAGTCACTGCAGAACTATCGTGGAATTCGTTCAGTCGTACTGCTCAACTTGGAATTGCTTGAGTGGCTCTGCTACTTGCTTCATTAGTTTCGCCAAGAGATCCGCTGCATTTAGCTCGAGACGAGGAATGGAGACTTGTCGTACAGGAGCGACCTTGGTCTTCGCTGCCAGCAAGGTAACATGGACCTCGCCGTTGTTATCCACAGATCGGAGATACACCACAGCAGCATACCCTTCCTGTAGTTCGATACGGCCGTTGTAGTTTGCCGCCCATCGAGGTATTTTGACTTGCTCCAGATAATGCCAATTCTGCTTCGTTTCAGTCCACACCTCCTCGATGGCGGGGGCAGCGGGTCGTGCCAGTTAATATCGTACAGCCAACATTGTTGATAAAGGATTTTGACGCGTACAATCACCGGTGCAAGCCATCCAAATGGATCGAATAGTTTCGCTGAATCAAAGTGCTTCGTGTTTGGACCATCGATTGGCATGGTGACCTTGAATGTGAATACATCTTCTGCTGGAAGCCAGTGGGTTCCGAGTGCCTTCACGATGTTCCGCTCGTCGGAAAATTGAATCGGCATTTCGGTACTGATGATATCCGTCAGCGAATCGAGTACTTCGGGCGAGTTTGAACTCCATTTACGTAGAGTAAACCCTGCCTTGCCGAGAATTTCGTTTATTTCCTTGGTGATTCGTTTCGCTTCCTCCACAGAGTCTGCGCCTGAAGGTAAGTCATCGACGTACGTATGCTTCTTGATACGCTCAGCAGTACTGCTGCTAGAATACGTCTGCTGCCATAGCTAAAAACCCTGAGTTCTTCAGACCTCAGGTGACGGTAAGAAGACGAAAATGTTGAATGGGCTTGTCAGGAGATTCTCGCCAAACGATGCGTTGGAAGTCCATATCGTCTGGATGCACCAGGACCTGGCGGTACATCTTCTCGACATCCGCAATGAATACCACGAGGAATAAACGGAATCGTAGAAGCACTTTGAACGGATCGGCGTTGATGTTCGGAGCATCTAGTAAAATGTCGTTGTGGAATGTTCTAGTCGTGGTTGTAGAAGACCCATCGTAAACCACTCGAAGTGTTGTGGTTACGCTGTCCTCCTTTATGACACTATGGTGTGGCAAGTACTAGGATTTCGAACAGTCCATGTCGATAACCGCACAACCTCCATGTGGCCCAATTGCAGGTATTCCTGCATGAATGATGTGTATCGTTGCTTGAATCTGCTGTCGTTTTCAAATCGACGTTCCATCGCTCTCAACCGCTTGATAGCAGCAGCCAGCGAATTCCCTAGTTTGAACTTTGAATCATCCTCTATAGGCAAACGGACGATAAAGCGACCTTTGTGCGAGCGCTTGAGGGTGGAGTTGAACTGTTCAACCACCCATTCCTCATCCTTGGTGAGCTGCTTGGAACGCTGTAAATCTTGATCTTTACAAAACAGCCACAGTGTGCGGTCGATGTCAACCTCCTGATCCAGATTGATGACCGAATGCAACCATCCATCCAAAGACGGAACGCTGTGCTACAGGATTGCCGTTGTGATCCTTGACCGGCCTGGTTCCAGAATCGAAAGAAAGACGTCTGAGCCCAGGATGTTATAGGTTTGTTGAACTGCGGATTGCTCAGTTGCAGACCCTTTAGGTACGGCATGCTCGATACGCTGAAACGCTGACACGGCAATGTTGCCGTGAGCTTTCCCAAAAAGTAAGCCTGAGCGATGAGCTGCTCTTCATCTTCGAATCGCGATGACATCACCAACCTTGCCAGTGGTGATGCCGACAACCTCGGCGTTGACTCCGTTGACCTTGATTATATTGGTTCCAATAAAAAAGTACTGCTTTTTACTCTCGTTTTTAAATGTGTTGAAAGGAATTGGGAAACCGGGGGGGGGCCAGGGGGGCGGTGGGGTCCCGGTTTTCAAAAGTTTCTTAGAATTGTGCCTTCGAAAATTCAAAGTGGTGATGCAATTCGGCCATGATGGCGACTATTTTTGTTTTGTAGAGACTTTTAACCCCATAGCTCGCTTTAATATCAAATTTCATACAGTTTCATATTGTAATGATTAGGGCACCATTTCTTCTTCTTCTTCTTTTTTGCATTTCAAGCTTGTTGCTTCAACAATTAGCTTATTGATTGCCCTCAACTTAGTGTTCTAAATGCACCTACACAGTTATTAATTGCGAGCTATCGGTACCATCGAATTCAAACAAGAACGTATGTTTAAACGATTAATCATTCGAGATTGACACTGAAGAAGTCTGTACACTGCAGATGAAATGCGCTTCTTCTACTTTTACTTGGCTTTGCCTGCCGCTCAAATCAGTATTCATTGAAGCATTTGCACAATTCTTAAATGAAAGCTTTCTTCGCAATTCAAAAGCATCCAGTCGTATAGCGTGTGAAAAAGCACAATGATACGCTTATGGCCTGTTCATAAACCACGTAGACTCATTTTTGAAAATCGTAGACCCCCCTCTTTTTTTTTCTTTTTTTTTTTTTTTTTTTTTTAGTTGGGCGTCGTGGGTTGACCCCCCCCCCCCCCCCCCCCTCCTACAATAAACTATGCTACAAGCTCCACGGCTGTTCAACGTCCCCGAAAACATGCGCAGCATTTGAAAAGGGCTTATCTTCGTCGATCGATTATCTTCACCAACCTTCTCTTCTGGGAATAACTTAGCTGCAAAAGCATTCTCCATAGAATTATTTGTTCAATGTGTAAGCTAACGACGACTTAACTCGACCTAAGCCGCAAGACGAGCCACACGTTCATTTGTTTAGCCAAAAAGAAAGTCGATGAAGAAAATCGATCAACGATGATAGGCTCTTTTCAAAATGTTACACGAGAAAATACGCTCGACTGTATCGGGTATCGAACTCTTGACCTCTGGATTTTACAACCGATCCTTATCTGTAATTGTATCTAATTTGTATGTAATTATCGATTGACTAAACATCACTTCGGTGATTATTGTTTTAGGATTTACACAGCTGATTAGTGCGCTGCCTCTCGGTGATTCGTGTAGTTTTTCTATCTCAATTTTAGAAGACGGAAAACAAAGTGCTACTTTCAAAGATTAGAAAGTACTTCGACACTTTGTATTTATCATTATCATAAATCCGTTTTGTTGTTTACCAACATAAATGCATGAATATTTATATTGTGATATCTGGTAGGAACCGACGATGTCTAACAGCTGTCTATGTGCCTATAAATAATATTTGATCATTGTAAAAATAGTCTGATACAAGTAATTGTTAATTGGTAATTTTATTCAGTACGATAATCGTGTTACTTTAACACTTTCTATCAGGGCAAGGAAACTTGTAGTGAAAATATTAATAAAAATGCGCATTAGGAGCGAACAAAGCATGAAAGCAAAGAAAAATAGAAGACCATGAAGTGGTATTTGTATAGTTAATCCTAATTATTGCTCGTTTTAAAGCATCCGTTCGGTGTTCGTGTTTTATTGTGATCGGCAATGCATTCCAGCTGGATACTCCACTAACTAAAACACTCTTGCCCCTGGATGTAGTATGTCGGGGGATGATGAAACCGGAAGAACGTTTAAGCAAGTCACGAAAAATTTCAATCGAAAGAGCTCTACGTATTCGCTGCCTCCGACTTCGTGATACCGTAACTATGCTAATGGAGAGCCCTAGGTGCTAAGACCAGTCTCGAGTACAGACGTATTTACGTTTGAATATTACTTCCCCTCTTTGTTTACAAAATCAGATTCGTCTGTTTGAAAAAGTCCTCGAGCAGTAATGGTTTATCAAATCAATTATTTAGGAGCATATTCAGTAGGCCACAACAATAATCAGCAAAATCATATTATTTATCCACACAAAAGAAAGCCTGTAAATGCATTAATATACTCATGCCCACATCAAGTCTACACCACCCACGACAGCAAAGGATGATGATCCCTTCGATGGATTGAAGAAAATTTAAGCATCAGCAAAATCAAAACAAACCTGAACTCAGCCCGAATTGCTCCTGCACCTCGCGTAAATCGTCCACATTGGCCAGCAATTTCACTTCACACGACATCGCGGCGCACCGACCGGCATAAACGACGGGGAATTCCGACTTCCTTTCCGCCAAATCCGCTAGGAATAACTATAACTCGTAACTTTCACGTTCGATTGATGATGATTGCAACTTTTTTCACTCTTCTTCTGCAGCTCCGATAAACAACGCAACACACAAAGGCGAACTGTCAAACCCGTTGATTACAAAAAGCAGAAGAGGACACCAACACATGCAAGCTTTCGATTCGATTGCGAGAAAACAAGCGCTCAAGGGCGTCGTTTGTTCTGAGTAAATGCAAGGGGCAAGCTTGTAACTGTTATATTTGTTTAAAAAGAAACAAGTTATTTTTGCACTTGTTGATAACCCTAATAAATTTCGTATGGTTATTTTACTTAACGACCTATTTGGGGTATTATCCAAACCATTAGAGAAATTATTGGAGGATTTGTGATATTGTTCGTTTAAGGTAATTCTTCATCAGGGAACCCGCATAACGATAAATAATTTGTTATTTAGTCAGAACTATATTTCGACAAAGGTTTTTCACAAGGGCCTAACTGATCAACGTATATAATGGCTTTTTCCGAGAATTTCTCGTCATTGAAAACTCGCCATATCAATCCACCACAGTCATTTCGAAGAGGAAGAGTTCACCTATCCGATAGAATTGCAGGCTTACATCACTGCAAATAAATCAATAATTTTTATTATTAAAATTGGCACTTAAATCGGTCAATTTTTGCTTCGAATTGAAATCATGTGAGCCAGTATGATTTTCATTTGCCGCACATAATTTTTAACACCCGTCACTCAATACACAAGTTCGTTTCCAATGAGACTGATATGGTCCGCACATAATTTTCAATGGAGCGAGAAATGTCATTCAAGTGTGTCTTCACTTTGCCCTGGTCTATCCATCTTCGCACTTAAAACGAAATAAAAAACCGTGCGCGAAAAACAATCAGCTGCTTTATCGTTCTGGAAGAAAGAAAAAAACTGCAAAATGAAGAAGCAAAGCGAAGTTTACCGTGTGGTGGTTTAGGTACTTGGTTTGCCAGCGGAAGTCACTGAATTTTTTGAAGGTAATAAATTACTATGGATGTTCTTCGTTGCCATGTTAACGGTGTGTATTGTGAATATTTCAGATCTGCCGAGCATTTTTGCCATTCCCGCAGAAGAGCTACTGAACGCGATAGCTTCAAAAAGTGATGAAGTTCTAATGACGGTACAAATAAAACCTCTTTTATTCACACATTTCGTTTTATTACATGAAAAGTACAAAAAATCCAATACTAAACATTTTATGAAAAAATAAAATCCATGCACCTTTTCACATAAAACGTATTAAAAAAACTCATTTGATATTTACTAGGACAAGTTAATGCAATCCATGTACACTATAATTAATATCTATTCAGCTCTTGCATTTAAAGACTATACATTTATTGCACATATGGTTAATTGACCACATTTAATAAAAAATAAGTGCCGCACCAATACAGAACAATAACTTTGCACTTTGCCCAAATCTATAGGTGATTGCACTTAAATATAAGGTGCATTGTTTTTTGAGTGATGAGTAGCCTTTGTGCCAAGAGAAATTTACGGAAGAAGCCATTGTTTATGTTTGTCAGTTAGGCCCTAACGACAAATCTTTGTCGATTTCGAATGTAAGATATCCGGAGCAATTCGCGATTAGGGCGTACATGCAAAATATAAACAAAATGTTTTTTCAATGCAAAGCATAATTACTACAACTAAATAATATGTTTTGACCTTTTTGTCCTTGTTGTGCTTTAATGTTATTCATTAAATATTGTTTTTGCAAAGGGCGTAAAGTTATTTCGTATTCAAAACAATTCACTCTGCGATTTACGCCATATTGATTGTTGACAAGGTGAAAGGCGTAATTTAAATCAAAACATAGACATGGCGTAAAGTAAAAGCTGTTAAATCAAAACAACGGCGAAAAGTAAAAGGCGATACTGATAAAATAACCAAAACAACGGCGAAAAGTTGAGGGCGAAACCTATCAAAATGTCAACAATAGGCGAATAGTATAGGGCGATACTTTTATTTCCAGTACTTGTAGGGCGCACATTGAAAATGGCGTAATCAAACATCCTAGTATTGACAGGCGAATATTAAAAAATTGCAAATTTAAATGAATAACGAAAGAATTTCCATCAGTATTATATATGAATCAGAAGCTAGCTTTGTTCTCTGTCTGTATGCTAGATTGTATTTGAATTTATTCGTTAATTTGTAAATTACGGTTTGAAATTCTACTTGCAATATTACAATCATCATTTCCCTTTTGTTTACATTCTGCATATTCGCCCTAATCGCAAATTGCTCCGGATATATTATCACATTTTGTGTTATTAATATCAAATTCTCGATTTCACTATATAACCTCTACATGGACACATATTGTTAATGTATGCCATATTGTCATTGAAATGTTCTAATTGTCTGCACTTGGTCTGGATTATATACCAACTTTTGGCATGAGCCTGTGCACGATGCTATAATTGTTTTGTCCTTTTGACTTTTACTGTGAGCCGTGTTATGGTGTTGTCTCACTCACTCTCACGAGACGCTTGAAAACATGGCTCACAGTAAAAGTCATTTTTTTTATAGCGTGCACAGCCTCATAGAGTACAGCAAAAAAAATTTATGGTAACTGAACATTTTTTTATGGTAACTGAACTTAAACGCCTATTCAGCATATTTTTATTTGGCCTTTTACTATCTGACATATTGTTGAAACTATATAGGAGATTGTTAGTTTTTAGTTGTCATAAGGGGTGCGACTCTATCTCAGATGCAGGATTTTTTTTGTTTTGCTTTGGGGGGGGACGCCGTAGGAGAAGAAAGAAAAATAAAAAAAATTATGATAAAATAAAAAAAACGCAAAAAACAGATACGATGCAAGTTGATGGATTAAGATTCACAAGTTGAAACAAGATTTTTCAAAGATTGATTCGCTAGCGTGGGATTTTTCGATCATCTTGAATCTGGATTTAGATGTGTCGCACCCCCAGGTCAGCTATGAGGGTAAATGTCGTAACAATAACGGAAACGGTCGTCAACAATAAGAGAAATGGTCCAAGAATGGTTTGTGATTATGCGGGAAGTTTCTTTTTCAAAATTGAGTTACTTCATGAGCTGCTCCATGTATTTTTTTTATGTATGTACGTATCTTTTATCTCTATCTCGCAAACTTACCTCGCTATTTCACATTTATAAATCTCGATTGTTAGTGAATGAACATCGAATCGAACTCCATCAGATTATTCACAGCAAGTAAGCATTGTATGTGATGAAATTCAATATAGTACAGAATATAGTACAGAATCTTAGTTAAATAAATTCTAAATATTGAGGTGATGGGTGCCGTCGAGAATGCTTCAGCGTTGCCGAACAAACATCAATGTTGAATAACTGTTTGTTCAAACAAATTTGGAGAAGTTGTTCAGCTTTTTCTTCTAGAATGCTGAATAACTTCTCCAAATTTGTTTGAACAAGCATTTACTCGACAGTGATGTTTAAAGACTCTAAATAATTTATACTGTATCCGAGGGGCAAGACACTGAGCAATCCTGAGTAACTCTGAGCAATTATGAGCATCTCTTATTCACTGGGTTCATATTGTGCTATTCAAAATTCATACCTTTTGAAAGCTTGGTTTAGACAGTGAAATTGCATAATCAAAATAAGAATGTTCTGTCGTGAAGGGTTACCGTATCAATGTTGTAGTAATCCTCACCCACTATAATTATTTATTATTATTTGAGAACATGGTTATTCAGCTTATATTTCAGCAAGATTTTTTATTCAGCTACGAAAGTCGTAATTCAGCTTTAATAAAGCATGTATGCTTATTTATTGCTTCCGTTTGTTTGTTGGGTAGTCATTAAATTATTTGTAATTAATAATAATTTTTGTAGATTGTGTTGTTTTTAGCTTGGTTGAAACTTGTGTTGCCCCCCCCCCCCAGCCCAAGCACAGCTCATTGCCAGCCCCCATCTTCTATTCACCTGAAGCCGACCACCCCGTATGAAAATCAATTAGTCGCGCCATCATACCCCCCCCCCCCCTCCTAACAAGTTAAAATGATCCTACAGAACTTTCGCTCCTGGAATTCGAATCAGTGTCCGCATACCGACGCAATCTTCATCAAAACGACTCTATCCGATGTTTGTCCTGTTTCCTCAAATCGAATAGGCGTCACTGCATCAGCAATGCATCAAACAGTCAAAGCCAACGTCGAATTGGTAAGGTCGATAATAGGAATATGTGGCATTTAATGATTGCCGAACGGATCACCTCCAAAAAGAAACCGAGCTGGATCAACCAATAGCAAAACTAGAGTTTTCAATATTTGCGTTTGGTCGAACCGGCTTGTTCTCTTTTTGGAGGTGATTCCATCTGTTTTTCGTTTTCCTACCAGAAAAAAAATGAAACAACTTCTTACGATACGATAATAAATAGATTTTCCAAATGGTAAACATACTCGGTTGGTTGGTTTCCAAGGTTGCCACCGACACCACCGTCTTATTCAAGCCAGTGCTGCCAGAATACTTTAGATCGAGTTATAAATTATACAAGTTGATGGAAGCTGATGCATTCTGAGCAAACGTGAGTTTTATGATCAAATATGAGTGAAGTAGTTGTTTTTCGTTTTCGCACACATTTTTTGGCATTCCCACCACTCTATATCTTGGGGGGAGAAGAAAATCATAAAGTGTGTAAATTTGATGAATCCTGAGTAATTTTGAAGAAAAAAAATGCTCACGAGAAAGCTGTCTTGCCCCTTGACTGTATCGCAGTTATTTAAAACGAAGTTTTCACTTAGCAAGTCCCTGCAGTCATGCGCGTCTTCTATTTTTTTGACGTAGGACTACGTCTGTGTTTTCAATACTGGGGTACACGTTCGAATTGCGAAAATTTGGAGCGTAACGAAAAATATATAGGTTTTGAACATTAATAACTAAGTCATTTCACGATCGATTTACAAAATGTTTTCACCAATCGATCGGTACATTTTCTACGCTTCGATTCCAATATTTAAATCTATTGATTTATAACATTCAACTATTCAAATTAACGCAAATATAAGCTAATGTCTTATAATGTAGATTTTTTCAGAGTAAATTTACCAAATACACAGTACTTTTCTAGCACAGATTTCATATTTAAGTAACGAACGTCTCCTAGGCAGCCATGAATGTTATATAACGGGTACACCTTCGCATTTTGAATTAGTTTTTCGGTGGTCGTGGAGCTGTGCAGAGTAGGATCTGCAGTTGGACGAGCAGTCACTGCTGGTGCAGTTGGCTGTTATTGCCGATGCTCCCGTCAACCTCGCTGCGAGAAACACGGCTGCTGAAGCCTACGATTTGGCGGGAAAAAGCCACCAGTGACAACGAGACAAGAATCAATCATCCCACGAGATGAACCAAGAAAGAAAGCCCAAGTTCAATCGCGAACTGTTTCTCCCTCGTCAACTAAATCCGTCCTTTTCAGGACGACCAAATCAATTTTCCAATTAAAGAGTTTATTTGGTTAACATTTTCTCTTGGGCTGTTTGAAATTTCCATTACCGCGCCCGACTGAACATGACATTGCTTCAAACGCCGCGTCCCGGAGTAAATGGCAAAGCGCGTTGAAAAATCAATGAACCAACAGATCCATAACTATCTTCTACGCGTTAGAGATAGTGGCCCTCTCAACCATCGTAGAAAATACAACCGGGGCCGTATCATAATTAAGAGCCACCAAATGCTTTCTAAAGAGTGTACAATAGAATTTTCTTGGCCCTTTTCAGAACTGACTTAAATCAATTAGCGGGTGGCCCTGACGTGTATGGGTATTAGATTGCTGCGTAGTCCTACGTCAACTTTGCGTACAACCCCATTTGGCTGTCCCTTATAGTTTTTTTTAAATCAGGCCCTCCTTATTTCTAGACTCGTAGCTTTTGGAATGACTTCAGTCGAACGAGGATAAGTACACGGAAAATAATCTGGTTCTGAAAGTAACTCTTCAGAATTATGCACAAGTAATCAAGAACCCTCATTCTGTGCAGGGACTCGGAAATATTTAGCTCAGCTGGCGCAATTAAATGCGTCCTTAACGTCGATCGTTACAACAGCGTAATATCCGCCTCTCCGCGTCTCTTTGGACAACTTTACGGCTGTCTCGACAACTGTCCGAAAGGCATTCACCGTAGACTACCCTTTCCGGAAACCGAATTGCAGCCTCAATCGCCCGTGCTTGGCTTATATAACACTAGCTTCAGTATTCTGCACTATCGTGACCTGGGGTCTCATCCGTAGAGTCCCCGCAAAAGACGTCCATTCTTGGTTAGTACACACTTAGATTTTTTTTACAGAAATCTGTAAAAGTTTACCGAATTCACAACAGCTTTAAGGGATTTCGGTGAAATTTGACAGTTATGTATGAAAAATTTCGGTAAAATTTCACCGAAATCCGTAAAATTGGATTACCGAACGTTCAGCTGTTAAGAATTCGATAAAATTTTACTGATTCCTGTAAAATATCTAAGTGTGTATAGTCACTGGAATGCCCGACCCGTTCACATTTTATGTCTGAGAGCAGTCTCAGATTCTTTCAGATTTTCTCGTGCTTCTATTTCGTACTACAAGTAGAAGCTGGCACAAAACGAGCTTATTGTGCAAACGAGCGAACAAATTTTGAATCCGTTATTTTATCGATCCTTTCTGCATTTAGATAAGGGTCGGCTGAACGTTTCCCATCTACCGGAAACAGTCGTTTTGTGTATTACTATTCTTTTATTTCTCTTCATCACTTCCCTACACTCACCGGTCCGGGAAATGGCCTCCCTCTAGACATTTATGCAGCACATCCCTGAACATTTCCGGAAATGCCTGAATCGCCACTCGCTTTACCATATTAGGGATTCTATCCGGTACGGGTCCATTCTTCACCTAAAGACGTTTCACCACTGCCACAAGCCTCCTGATTGAGACTTGCGTGCCCTCAGCGTTACTTCTTTCTTGCTCGCCGTTCGGTGTACGTGGCCACGTCGTTGGATCGTACGTCGGGAAAAGTCCATCTACGATAACCTTCATCAGCCAAGGATTAGCATCAGCAGCGCGGCACAGCTCTTTCTAGCAGTTCGTCTTGCTCAGTTCTATCTCTCATTTTGATTCGGCCCTGGCCACTTGAAACACCATCTTACGCATCTCTCTATCTGCCTTGGTTTTAGCTCTCTGGACAAATCATCTGGCTCTGAGATAACTAGCGAGAAGGATGCTGAGTTGTTCATTCCACCAGTAAGCTGGGCGCCACTTGTTCCGTGGCTCCAGTTTCCTCTTCATGGTTGTCTCGCATGCCCTTACTAACGTATTCGTCAGCTCGCCAAGTGTCGGTTCGAGAGTTCGTTGTCAAACCGAAGTGCCTCAACAAAGAGTTCCTTGTCTATTTCCGCTCACAACTATGTGTCGTTCGTATTGCGGCAGAATTTCGCTGGCCGATGCTATACCGGATCGACAGATGATCGCTATTGGTATACTCCTCATACACTCTGCAGTTCATATTTGCCATCAGCGATGGACTACAGAAGGTAACATGGTAACATCAATGACGGTTCACGACTGTCCTTGCAAAAAGTGCTGGTGGAACCTACGTTCGATAGTGTAACTTCCAACTTTGCTGGAGCTTCAAGCAGGCTGCACCCTCTAGCGTTGGTACATCTGCTGACCCACTCCACAGCCCAAGCATTGAGCGGTCTTCTTCCGATGAGCTTGTCGGTCAGTGAATACAGCATCTGATGGTTCACCTTGGGGGTGCCTAACAGCTGCATACAAAAATCCCGTTGATTTTGGCGATCACGAACCCTTCGTACAAACTGGACACTACTTCCTGAATGGGGAATCTGCCCATCACTTGTATCGCAGTCATCACTGCTCTAATTGCCATCCAGTCTCCGTTATCGGGAGGAACACGATACGGTTCCGCAATGATTGCGACGTCACACTTTGACTGCCACAACAGTTGCTGTGCTATATTGCAATGATTGAGGTTAATTTGGGTTACCTCCATTACCGATGGACCTGCTGACGCCTTTTTATATACTGGGCAGTTGAAGCCCCTCGTCAGGTGGTCGTTTCCGTCCTCCTTTTTGCAAAACATGCATCTCTTCTGCAAAATTACCTTTCTCCCCGCATTTCCTGCACAGATCAGATCTGTCAGGGCCTTTGCAGCCTCACCTGCTGACTAAAACCCACGCACATAAACCATCTCTCCAATTCCTTTGCAACTCGATGAACGACTCTCAGTGACTTTTAACTCGACTCAGCTTGTTTGCTGCAGCTGTCGGTAAACGTATCGCCGCCGTCTGTGTGCCGCCAAACGCCTTGCTCAAACGGATTGTCATTGGCGCATCTCCAAGATCGCAGTGTCCCTTCAGCGCACTCCTCAGCTCGTCTTCTGTTGTGATCTCATCAAGATCCTTGCACTCAATCACTGTCTCCTGGGCTAGAGCTTTTACTTTCGCCTCCGTACTAAGAAACTTTTCAAGGAGTATCTTGAAGGCAGTGCTCGTGATGGCAGGATCGTTCTTCAGCTTAAAAAGCATCTCACCTTTCTGGGTGCGCCTGGTTTTCACCACCTTTCCCTCTAGTTACTTCAGCTCCGGTCAGCTCTCACCTTTCGGAGAAGCGTACGTCGTCCCACGTTTTACCTCAACAATCAGAGCGTTGCCCTTACTTTGCTCCCGACGAGACTGAGGTATCAGCTTCTTCTGCTCTCCTGACGTTTTCACTTGCTGCTGTTTTTCTTCTTTTTTTCTTTCTGGTTGCCAAGAGTGCCCATACACTGCCTTCTCCTGTCTCCTCGTCATTTTTGTGCTTTATCTGCCCCTCCTCTTCTTCTGGTGTATTCCTTCTTCGTTTTGCGTGGATTTTGGGGTTACTTCGGCGTCATCAGTGCTTCAACCGTTGCCTACTCCTCCAGAGCCTTTTCGGCAGTCATCAATCGGCAATCACGGCCGATTTGACACGCGTCATCATCTCCTTGATTTCTTTGTGGACATTGTGCCTGTTCTTTACATAATCATAGAGTTCGTCGATCCAGTTTCTGACTAACTCCATCATGTTTTTCTTCCCAACACTGTCCCTTCCATTTGTGCTACTGCTGCGTTTCGGAGTGAACATCTGGGTCAGGAACTCCTGGGACTTGCTACTGCTGGAACTCGCGATGGCCTCTGAATTCGGCACTGATGCCCTCTGTAGCATTCCACTTCTTGCAAACCCTTTCGCACCTTCGTCTTCGTTGGCTCGCTCGAGATTTTTTAATTCTTCCTTCAAAAGTCCACGCATAGCAATTGGAACACGTCGATAGTTGCTGGACTCCCGAGAACTTTCCATAACCCTCAAAAAGCTGCTTATGCGGGTGAACTATTTGTTCAACCTTGACTCGGTAAATGTTGAGGAGATCTTGTTCCGATTTTGGTGGTTGGAGGACCACAGAGTGGCAAAACTTAACAAATCTAAGCTTTTTACATACCTTTGCTGACAGGAGTGGCAAATAATTGACGTTTACAACTTGCAACGCCAGCGTGTACTTACGATCACTGCATCGGCAAGGAATTCGAACTTCGCCGAGTACTGGAATTGAGCCTCCTCCAAAGCTCTGTAGGCGATATTTTGATGGAAGTAGTTCGGGACATTCATCACCAGCTATTTTCTTCAGCCAATCAACTCCTACAAGGCTCATATTCGCGCCGGTGTCTAGCTCACAGCGCACAGACTGCCATCTGTCACCGACGAACACTTCCAGATCTGCAATCACGTTACCTCCAGCATCCGAGAAATCATACACTTTTCCAATAACCACTTCTTCAGCACTCTCAGTATCTGAATTGTCACTATCTTCACTTTGGCTGATGCCCGAGAGACTATCATTCTGCACTTTTTTCACTCTTCTTTGCTTATTCTTCATCTTCTTCTTTCCGTCCGCCTTACAAACCCTCTCAAAGTGGTTTCTACCTCCGCATCCACGGCACTTTTTTCCCAGTGCGGGGCACGAACCCTTTGCGAAATCATGCCAGTCGCCACAGTACTTGCATTTCAAGTTCTGGGTCGTCAACAGTCAACCCAAGTAACCACGAGGCTATAATAGCTTGCATATATAGGGCATATGCATTACGTCTAGTGCATCATTGAAGTTGGATTAAAGCTGAAAAGGGCCCCACTAAGATCGAACTAATGCTATATCTTTTGTAATGCCATGGGACATTGCTAAAGTAGCATTATTGCATTGGTAATGCATCATTGCATTGGTAATGCATCATTACATTCTTAAAGCTAATTTAACGCTTCATTACTTGACAACTGTTGAATTGATGCGATCCTGCATTAATGATGTTGATTTTGTGTTGAATAACAGCAATAATATAATGCTTGTGGTTACTTGGGCACTTTATACATAACTAATTCTTCCTCCAAAGCAGCGAAATGACACAACTTTGCCAACGATTTCAACCGAGCCACATATTCATCGATGCTTTCTGTCACCTCTTGCATCATCGAAAAATAATCGTACCAGTCCACCATTTTGTTCCTTTCACGAACCACTTTCATCTTAATTGCCGCGATTGCAGCGTCCGGATTTTGCTGTTCTGCGTCCGTCAGCTCAAAGTTAAAATCCTTCTTAAGCGCGGACTTTCCAATCACTGACAATAGTACACTTGTCTTCTGCTTGTTTTGCTCCGCAGGCCAATTATCCATTCCCACCGCACTTGCATAATTTTTCCAGTTTTGCACAAAAAACTCAAAGTTCTGTTCCATGTCTCCTTCCAGTTCAAGCGGAGGAGGGGGAGGGCGACGGTGCTGCCTCTTCTCTGCCGCTGCGTCCGTTGATTAGGACCACCTGCGGCGCGCCCCAATCACTATTTCCTTAAATATACCTTGGTGGGTGGGGAGAGGGGTTAGAAGGGGAGAGAACGGGAAGAAGGCAGTGAAACAAGCGCGGGTGTTTGCATGTTTTATTATATAGATACACAAGATACTCTTGTTTTACTAGATAACTTTATTGCACATCCGTATCGTACGCGAGCAAGGCATGGAATCCTCGTCTGTGACACATCGGGGTTGTTTACACATTACGCTCTGAGGGAACAACCAAAAACTACATAATAATATAACAGAACTAATACAACAAAACCATTAAATTGAAATAAAACTTCATGATTTATAGAACTGAAAGTCGTGTTTTATTGATTTGATTATTTATATCTATTTGTATTTATTTATCTACATTTATTGCTACACATATTTATATTTATATTAATATAGACATTGACACATTATAATAGATTATGTTTAAACTTACATGAGAAAAACTATCGGAGTCAGAGGCAGAGGCAGCTACTTGCAATGTCGGCAGCACTGAGAAACAATAATAATATGGCTGTTTGGTAGGCTGACAGTATGAGATGTGCGCTCATAAAAATATGTTGTTAAAACAATAAACTAACCATTTTAGTTTAAAATAAATTTGATTGTTATAAATCGAATATTATTTAAATTAATGTCACAAAGCGGTGATTACTTTGAATAATTTTATTGGTTTGATTTGAATGAAATTTTAAATTAATTCGGAACTTTTTTATGAATTGACAAATAGAAACCTTGTACACGGTAAATCTGAAGTATGCAATTATGTCTACAAAGTAGGGACTTTGCTTAAAGACTGGAATTATGCATACAAAGCTTAAAAAGGTTTGATGCAAAAATGCCTAAAAAGGTTATACGTCAAAAAGTGAATAAATTTTAGGCATTTTTCAGCATGTGAAAGTGATTAGAAACTATGCATTTTTAAAATGTGCTTCTGTATAGAAACTACCCGCATAATCACAAACCATTCCTGGACCATTTCCCTTATTGTTGACGACCGTTTCCGTTATTGTTACGACATTTACCCTTATAGTTGACAACTATAGACTAACAATTAATCTCCTTTATACTTTTAACAATATGTCAGATGGTAAAAGGCCAAATAAAAATATGCTGAATAGGCGGTTAAGTTAGGTTACCATAAAAGATGGCAATTTTCACGAACAAAATTTTTGCTGTACTCTGTGCCAAAAAGTTGGTATATAATCGAGACGGGGGGAGAAAAAAAAAACCTTTCAAGAAAATGGTAAAAAATGGGGTAGGGGGGTGGGGAAAAGGGGGAAACAAAGAAAGAAAAGAAGGTCCATATACCTTTTCTTGAAAAACGTGTGTAAAAGTTAATAGGGTGGGCAGCCGGTATAAAAAGCAAGTGCAGATAAAAACAAACAAAACTTTTCAGGTTATGTGCTAGGCTTTTTATTGATAAACATTTACATGACAGTTATCGCACAACTGCAGCGCCACCTACCAGGAGCATAACGACATACATTTGAAATTTCGGTTTAAAGTTTTACACAAGAAGCAGACCGAAGATGAACGTCTGTTCTCTGTGATTAAGCTGTTCGATAACAATAACAAAAAATGTGATAATATATCTTTTTTTTTTTTTTTTTTGGGGGGGTTTTTTCCGGGGGGGAGGGGGGGGGGGACCCGGCCAAAAGAGAGGGGGGGGTGGGGGGAGGGTGAGGGGGGGGGCGGGGGGGGGGGCACAAACGGGGGATTACATTCGAAATATTGTTTTTACTATATAGCAAATAGTTTTTCGTTATGCGGGTATAGTCACTTTATGAAATGAAAATGAGATAAACTCAGCGCCAATATCTCAAAAGATTGGATCTGCTTTTTTTTGCAATCAACGACATTCCCTGTCGATTTATCGCAAAAATCCACACATGCATATAAAATACACCATAAGGTAGGAAAATGTTTCTCTTTGCAGTTGGGATTGTTGATTTGCAGGAGAAAGTTTTCATTTCCGAGAAAGCGACGGTTTTAGTAATTGTTTAGAGTAGATCTACACTTTTGACATGTTGGCACTGACCTGGTCTTAGAAAGTCGCTCAATAGATACAGATTTGAGTTTATTTCAAACTTAAAAATACATTTCATTTTAATGATCAATCTGAATGATCTAACTGCTTGCAATAACTCAATTTTATTTTTATTTTCACTTTTTATTTCAGGCAACGTCAATCAACTAGAATAAATTGATATTTTCACTTTGTTGATAGCGTTGTTTTTATGCATTTTTTCTATCACACTGGAACAAAAAAAGGACTTAAAATTATTCATTTTTCGGGATTCAAAAGTAGGCACTTTTTGACGTTCATTGAGGATGTTCATTGAAATGAATAGAATGTAGTCAAAAAATGATTACTTCAGAATTACTGTGTATTGAATAGCAACAAAATATTTAGTTAATTCAAAGCAGAGTGATTTCTTTGCGTGCAGGTAGAATTCTTAATCGCCAGACAACAATATTTAAAAAAAAACTAATGCATCGTTTTATAGAATTGGCATTTATTTACATACTATACGACCGACATCGTGCTTAATTTTCCAATGTGCTTACTGACAACCGGCTTATAGCATTCGCATAATTTCTATCAAGTATCGCCACAACACAGAGCAAGGAAAAGACAAACAGGATAATCTATAAAGTTCTTCCATGATGGACGTTCTTCTAAAATATCCTGACGCGTGGTTAAGTGTATATTAAACTTTAAGCATGTGTAACAAGGGTTGTGTATCGTTTCTTCTCGAAATTTCACTTCCGAAAACAGCAACTTACAGACAGTTTCCGACATTCGCAAACCCAACTCGCTCTCATCAACAACAACGTACCTCACGCTCATCACTATGTTCACATCCGATGTATCGATTCCATCCATCATCCATCGCTCCAGTCAATCAGCCGAAACGGCCTTCCTGCAAAAGGGGACGATGATGAGCCGGCCAACCCTTGTCACTTTAAGTGTTTCCGAACAATATCAGCGCCTTAAATATTTATTGGGTACAAAGAAACAATGCAAATAAACTCCCCAAAACGTAGCGGTGCTCTAACATCAACGTTGCTGCCCATCCCCCTGTGGATAAAGTTGATCATCCGTTCGTGAGAGATTTACACTTCGAAAGAGCAACTGTTCAAAAGGGCCAATGTCGCAGATGGGAATTTCCCGTCGTTTCATCGTATGTGAACCTACAAAAGCATGTAGAAACTTGAGGAAAAAATACGAATTTGCGTTGATCCTTTCGAAAGGAAACTAGGAATTTCTCCACTTTTAAAAACGTTGTTTTAAATTCTTTGAATACCTAACTCTCGAATATTTCATGATTAGGGCCTAAAAGCCATTTGTAAACAATGACTTTAAACGTTGATCTCTCACGAATCACGAGAATCTCACTATATCCAGGTACTTCATATGGTAGAACTAACATTCTTCTTCCAAATGCTGCTTTCATTTCACGAGAGTGATTTAAGATTCAAGAGAAATCGACATTTAAAGTCATTGTTTACAAATGGCTTTTGGGCCCTTAACATGAATTACTCGAGATTTGTTTTTTCAATCTATCATCGCAGTTGAGCCATTATGATTTGGAACACTAGATTTATTGTTTTTTTTTTTTTGCAATTTGATGGAGACGAGCCTTTCTTTGTTTTATTTTTTTGTCATTAATGCCCTTGCTTGTTGCGGAAACAGGGAAACTTTTTTTTTGCTGTATCGTTGAATCCATCGAACAAGGGGACGAACAGCAACTCAAGGACCGGCCCGGCACGGCGATTTATGATTGACAAACAGTGTGCGGTGAGGTGTCATCTGTTCATATTTCATTTCGAATTAGTTTTATTTGCTCAATTCGATCGATTGCTTTGAGCTGCTAGGGATCAGTGTTCGGGAACAGATTTGTGCCGATTCATCCCAAATCGAGATTTATTCGAATTATAATTTCATTTTATCGTTTTTTTTTTGCCGACAAGCGGGTGTTTGTTTTGCGAAGATTGCTATCAAATCCTTCTTGGTAGGCAGATATTTTTCAGAAAATTCAATTCTTTCTAATCTAATCTCGAGTCTTGGCCAATATGGTTCAGTTATGCCTAGAACATAGTCCGAATGAACGGTTTTCACCAGCGTGAAAAACACAATCTATTAAAATTTCACTTTGCTGCTTAGCAATAGTTGCGATAGTTTTGCATAGATAGTTGGCGGAGACGTTTTGGACGTGTCTCGCCCTTGCTGATCCCTTGTCATCTGACATTTGTATATCAAGTTGGCATTGACATTTTCTCGAATAAATTATTCAAATAGAACTGAACAGATCCAGCGCAGCTGATCGCCATTATCTATTTCACACCGAACGAAGCTTCCGTTCCGTTGGCTTAATTATTGCAATTGCCTTATTTGTTATACAATTGGATGGCTCAGAATCGCTTCGTTTCGAACACAAACTGATTTCGCAATAATCTCCCTCCACGATGCGAGTAGAAAAACACTCATCCCCAGAAAGTGCGATCGAATCTCGCAATGGCGGAAAATTAAAAAAATGCCAAATTTTAAACACATCCAGTCAATGGAAAAAAACTCATTCAATATTTGAGAGCAGGTTGTAGTACCCGATTCCTGTAAACCATTATTATTCTAATTCGGTTTATAATTTATCCTTCCAGGTACCATTCGATATTCAGCAGCCAGCGGATTTGAACCGATAACGGAACGAAATGCCGTCGGCAGTGATGGCTGGTAAGAAAATGAAGTCCTCCATCCAGTCATACATATATAATGAGTAATATATCCTTGGCTTGTCCGCCGGGAAGCGCATCTTGTTGTGGTTCACATCTTAGGTTGAGCTATTCTAAGGAGAATGCGTATCGATTTCCGCGAAACTGACTCGGATTCAATCCGCTTGTTCCGTACATTGAAAACGGAAGCTTCTTTATTTTAGTTGGATGCCAGAAATTCTATCTCGTGTGGGTGACTCTATCTATTTACGGGGATAAATCTAGGCATATTTGTAACCTGCAAACATCTTTCGCAATTATTTATTTGATGATTTATACGAATAAGCCTTTGCGAGTGTCATGTCAAGGCTGCAATCAGACCACAAACAACAATCAGTAATCTGAACATAAGCTAAGGATTAGTTCGTTACACGGTTCGCATGTGGTACAACTATCCAATGTGCTTGTTCCGTCACAAGACTAGCATTCCTGGTTTCGGTGTAACTTCACTAAACACAATGATCCCACACGTTTATCAAATCTAAACCGTAACGTGGCTTCATTGTACGTACGTTGTGCGATTCTCACCTCCGTAGTAAATAATTGGAAGGAGCGTTAAAGGGATTGCATCCCGGTAGCTCCATGGAATGCGTTTTGTGAAATGTTCAGGATAATTTACTGAACAGATGTGTGCACGTGCCTCCCTTAGCTCAGTCGGTAAAGGCGTAGCTACAAAGCAACACCATGCAGGTGTTGGCTGGGTTCAACTCCCGGTCTGGTCTAGGAATTTTTCGTGAGGAAAATTTCTCGACTCCCTGCACGCAAAAAAAAATCCGCAGTAGAAACTACAAGTAACCAGTGGAAACATAAAAGTGTGTTGTACATAAACTACATCACGCACTGAACGGAGGGGTATTCAATGTGACAATCGGTACTAAATTTGGAATTGCTGCATATAAAACGTGTTTCAAAGGGGAAGAGGGAGCCGATTAGCGTTTCCTAAGGAGAGCGGTCAATAATCAATTGCGCAAGAGTTTCAAGGGATCGTTCAAACATGAAGTTCATTATTTTTGAACATTTGTTTGTTAGCCGTTTGAATATTTCTGAAAGTGAAATAACGTTTGGAAGGTAAAAGCGATTATTACATTGTTTGCCAAACCATTAATTTAAAGTTCTTTGTGTAGAGCCGATTATATTTTTTGTAAAATGTAACGTCATCATAGATATTCCATGTAACAAATTATGTCATGTAAACGGTTTTTCATTAAGTGTCACCATTCGTTCTTTTTCGAACAAGATATACTCGTACCAGTCAAAATATGGAAAATCTACTTCCGAAAACCGATTTGTCTCGAGAACTATATGAGATACCTTAAGTTAGAGGTATTTCACTGGATTCACTAAGTGATGCGCCATTCATCGTAATATCTCCGATGCCCGTTATCATGCATCAGAATGGTCGATTTTCGCTAGTAGGTGTTCCGGATTTCGACAGAATCGAGTTCTTTCATGTATTTTTTAAGCATAGGTAATGATTTTATTCTTTTTAATAGATTTTACATTATTGCATTTATTTTATCTTATTATATATTTCTCTACGGTAAACAACGTTTATGACTGTTAAGGTAAATCACTTCCCCCCCCCCCCCTAAATGAATCAAATTAATAAGCTTTTTGCGGAGTGTGTGCTTTGCTTTAACACATTTTTTAGCATAATGTTCCAGTCGCAGCTTTAGATAAAAATCAATGTACAAATTTATCAAGATGTTGCGATGGTTATTCACTAAATCTTGATTCAAAATGTGCCGTGATAGTTTCATGAAAACAAGCTGCTGGGCGTTGTAAATTGTCATGACGATCCTGTTTTCCAGCTTCGCATAATACTTGGCAATGTTGAATTTATCAAGTATTCGGCATCTTGAATGACCTTTTTTTTCTTCAGCATTTTGCTTTTGCTTTCACAGTTAACTCATTGCTTGCCCTCAACTTAGTGTTCTAAGTACACTTCCACAGTTATAAATTGAGTGCTTTCGATGCCAAGTACCATTTTCGCATTAGTATGATTGTGTGGCAAGTACAATTATACCCTATGCCCAGTGAGTCGAAAAATTTCCTTTACGAAAAATTTCCTAGACCAGACCTGGAATCGAACCCAGCCACCTCCAGCATGGTGTTGCTTTGTAGCTGTTCCTTTACCGACTGAGCTAAGGAAGGACCCTCGAGATCCCGAATGACCTGTAGCAAGAATTGTTCACACTTTAGTTTTCCAACTAGTTGTTTCTGAACGCGAGGAGGCGGAATTCGGATTGAGTGAAAAACTCATCATCCGTTTGAGAATTTCCGACCATGTCAGCTGAATTCTCATCATTTTCGTCATCGTAAAGAATGTGCACACCAAAAAGTAGTCAACGGGAAATTAGTGGTATTAAATGGAAAATATGAGAAAATGAAAAATAAATCATTTATTTAGACTTCATAAAAATACATATATAAAACATATACAGTTAAGTCAATTTGACCTGTTATATCCAAATGCCCGCACTTTTCGTTTGACACCTTCCATCAGTTTTTGCACAGTGTCATCCGTCACCAATTTTGCAGCTTTCTGCCAGTTACGCCTGAAGCTTTTCTCATCAATTGCTACGCTATTCGTTTTTCGAAGATTCCTCTTGACCAGAGCCCAATACTTTTCGATCGGACGGAGTTCTGGCGAATTTGGCGGATTGCAATAATTTGGGACAATATTTACACCATTAGCAATGTACCAATCCTTAGCCAGTTTTCCATAGTGGCAAGATGCCAGGTCAGGCCAGAACAGCACCGAACCGTTGTGTTCCCGAATGAACGGCAACAGTCGTTTATTCAGACACTCTTTTACGTAAATTTGTCCATTTAGAGTGCCAGTCGTGATGAAGATGTCGCTTCTGAGACCGCATCCACATATTGCCTGCCATACGAGGTATTTTTTTGGGAACTTCGACAATTTTTTTGCTTAAAACGATCAGCAACATTTCCTCTTTGCAACGAGGTATAAAACTGTAGTCCCGGTATCTGCTTAAAGTCAGCTTTGCAATTATGTTTCGTCGTCCACTACAGTGCAGTCGTATTCCTTCAGCATAGTGTCATATAATTTTCTCGATCGAGATTTTGCGCTCTTGTTCTGGCTGTCGTTACCAATATTATGCAGTCGTATTCCTTCAGCATAGTGTCATATAATTTTCTCGATCGAGATTTTGCGCTCTTGTTCTGGCTGTCGTTACGATTTGGAGCAACACCTATTTTGAATGATTTCAAGCCTCCGACTTTTCTTCACTTTCTGGACGAACGATGGAGATCATTTTCACTTTTTTTCGCCACATCACGAACGGAGATATTCGGTTTCTTCTTAAATTCTTTAATCACTTTCTTCCTCTCCGCGACATGACGAAACGAGAATCATGGTTACCTCCGGAACCGACCTATCTCTTTAAAGTTAAGCGCTTCTCGAAAAGTTTTTTAGCACTTTAGTAACCGTCTATTTTGCGATTTTTAATGACTTGGCAATATCGCCGTGCGACATATATGGATTTTCCCACTCTTTTGTGCAAAATTGCTTCGCGCACGCATTCTTGATTCGACGCCATTTTACTGAATAAAGGTTACCGTAGCCAAACGACATCTTCATCATAGCACACATACATTAATATTCATGTAGTAGTGATCGGATTAGCAAAGCGTACACGGAGAAGACTGCATTAGGGCATTTCCGACGACTACTTTTTGGTGTGCACATTCTTTTTATCCAATGGTTAATGAGTTCTTCACTGATTCAAGGGTAGAACGCAGAGTTTTCTTCAGCATGAAGCATGTTCAGTTCATCGAAGTTTTGGCAAATAGCTTTTCCGATAAAGGTAACATTGTTATTCAAAATCCACCCTTGTGTATATGCTCCTCTTTACACTGCACTGGTGGGATTGTTGTGGTGTCGCACTTTGCCCTGATAAAAAATGTTTCCAGGTGATCCTGGTTGAATCTGTAGTAGGGTATTTTACTCAGTTCCTGGACTTCTTTGACATATCTCCTATACATTTAATTGAAACTCTGTATCAATTCTGTCCCATTTCAACTCCGTTCTCCCTCACGTAAAAAGATAGTATATATGTGTATGAATGTTGACATCCGCTTCCTCCCAACGTAAATGTAAATCTTTTTCATGAAGTACCTCAGTAAAAAAAAGCACAAAAAATCATTGTTTAAACGGTTTTTATATGCCAATCAATAACTTTCAATTAATCTCAGATTTATTGGACACAATACACCGCGCGACGTTTTTATGTCCACAAAATACAACGCGGTGTAACACTTTCGAAATGCTGCCCGGTTGTACTTTTGCTCGGAGGAAAGCCGCGTGAAATATTTATTTCAATATTTAAATTACTTATAACTGAAATTATATCATGAATATAAAAATAGACTCTTTTGATATGCTACGCTTGCTTGTTGTTTTGCAACCACTCATGACGCAACAAAAACATACTCCTCCGAATAGAAACATCGGTGTATCTAGCAGGGACGACCCCCATGTTTACGTTGCGGGGCGACATCTACGATTTGCAAGTGGTTACACGAAACTAAGTTAATCTGTCATGTTGTGGGGGGGTTGGTAAATACCTACAATTTTCACCTTGACTATTAAAGCGTTTTGATTTGACCATGCCTGTGAGGTCTGTCAAATATACCACAAATGTTGAAGGCTACGTTAAACGGCCAGTATCGACTTAAAAAGTAGAGAGGTTACGGAATTTTGTTCAATATTACCAAGCGGAATTTTGACAACTGATCTGCATGGAACGAAATGTCACCTTCACTTACGGAATAATCGAGCGGAATACTTGCCACAGTAAGGAAGCCCATTAGTTTGGGGAAACTTACAAATTCCAATTTATTTTTTGTTGTTTGGGGGGTGTTTGTTTTGGGGTAAGGGAGGAGGGGGGGGGGGAGGAGAAATAATGTGGGGAACGGAAGAAGGAAATAGTGGTGGGGGGGGGGGTATTGTGGAGGGGGGGGGGGGGGGGGGGGGATGGTGGGATATGTGGGGGAGAGGGGGGAGAAGGGGGGGAGGAAGAGGGTGGGAGTGGAGGAGAGAGGGGGAAAAGTTGGGAGGGGGGGAGAAGGAGGGGAGAGAGGGGGGGGGGGGGGGGGGGGCAATAATACTAATGCAAAAATGGTACCTGGCATCGAAAGCTCTCAATTAATAATTGTGGAAGTGCATTTAGAACACTAAGTTGAGAGCAAGCAATAAGCAATTTGTGAAAGCAATAAGCTTCAAATACTAAATAATAATGAGAAGAAGATGTGTGCACATGCTTGTTTTATTTTTATACTGTGAGTAACAGCTATGAAAACCTATGTTGGTTTTGAAAAAAAAATGGTACAAAATGAACGACATCTGCTAGCATGCTAAAATATTAAGAGAAATCCAAATCCAATTCAAATCAAAATCCATATCCATATTCAATGCAATCTAAATCCAATTCAACCCAAATAAAATTTAGTTCAATCCAAATCCAAATCCAAATCCAATCCAATCAAGGTTCTTATTTAAATCCAATCCAATCCAAATCCAAATCTAACCAGAATCGAACTTAAATCCAATTTGAATTCAATCCAATCCAAATTCAAATCCAGTCCGAATTCAACCCAAATTTAATCCAAATCTATTCTAAATCCAATCCTAGTCCAACCTAAATCCAATCAAAATCCAATCAAAATCCAATCAAAACCCAATCTAAATCCAATCCCAATCCATTTCAAATCCAATCCAAATCCTATCCAAATTCAATTCAATCCAAAAGCAATTCAAATCATATCCAATCCGGATCCAGTCAAAATCCAAATCAAATCCAAATCCAAATCTAATCCTAATCCAATCCAAATCTGATGCTTATCTTCAAGTGGAAGCTGACAACGACTCAAAGCAGCTGCCCACAATCAACATTCATCGCGGTCTCTTCCGTTTCAACCGGCTAGCACCTGGTGTAAACACTTCCAGCAGCTGATCAACTGCATGGTTGCCGACCTCAAAGAAGTGTACTCATTTCTGGACGGCATCCTGATTTTCAGCAAAACCGAAAAGGAGTTTCAACGGCTCCAAACATATGGTTTCGTCTTGTGGGAAGAAAAGTGCAACATTCTTCAGCCGCAAATCAAATATCTTAGGCACATAGTAGATGCCATAGGAATCTATCCTGACCTATCCAAGCTAGAAGCCATCGTGAAAATGCCACCCCCAAAGATGTCGCAACTCTACGTCCATTTCTTTGTGCGGTGAATTTCTCTGGGAAGTTTGTCCACGAGATGCACCAATTGTGGCGCCTATTGGACGCACCGAAATCGTTCCAGCAATTCAACGAAGTACTCCAGTCGCATTTGCATGATCCTGCATTGGACATCATCGTTGCTGTCGATGTGATGTATGTTGCATAATCCTCATTGACAGTGTAGTTTACCTTGCCTTTAAATATCTATCTATCTTGTATTGTACGAGTTGCCTTACTGTGACGGCAACACTTCCTGTTGCAGCGACGCCGTCGACGTGGAGCGAGACGCTTTTCAGCAGGCCGTTGTTGAACCGAATGTCATGTGTGACGGGAGAGCGGAAGGAACGTCAAATGCTCAATGAATGAAAAATTGCTATTGTTTTCGCTTGCTTTGCCAGATCATCGAACGTGCCTAAAACTATTTCTAAACTATTCCTTAATATACGTTACAGTTATAAAGAATTATTGCTAAACTATTGAATTGTGCCTAAATCTAGTTAATTGATTCTTAAAACTATTGTAAGTACTCTGAATTAAATCTATTTAAACTCAAAACCTAACTTACAATCTACGGTTCACAGCAACCAGAAAAACGTGGATCCTTGATAAGATTTTTCTTATTTTCGACGATAACGTCCACTAAAATTGTAAGTAATTATAATCTAACTAAACTAAATGAAACGTGCATAATACATAAAACTATGTTTCAGTTTGACAAATCCTAGATTTTGTTGGGGGGAGGGGTTATGTCACACCAAGTCTCGACAGCAAACACGGGTTTTACGATGTTGTAAGCTTCAAGCTGAAACATAGTTTTATTTATTATGGTATATAGTTTAGAAATAGTTTTAGGCACGTTCGATGATCTGGCAAAGCAAGCGAAAACAATGGCAATTTTTCATTCATTGAGCATTTGACGTTTCTTCGGGTTTTTTGGGATTTTGCACGACACCTAAGGGTAGAAACCACATACGTTTCCGATCTGCACTCTTCAACTCTGCTTCGGTTGCCTTATGCGCGTAGCCCTTCTGCATGTACTGCGCTATTTGCTCACGGACCCGCGCTAGCAATGAAAAATCCTTTGCAAGCTTCCGCTCTAGAGACTGTAGACGCCTGCCATTGGGTAGCTATCTGGAAAGTCCGGATCATCGTTGCGAAACAGAAGTCCGGTTTTGAAGCCACGGTCTGTGCGCTTCGTCGTCCGTTCCAAGATGCGCGAATGTCTTCATTTGACTCCAATACTTCACTAGGTCCTGCTACACCAGCGTCTTCAAGCGCAAAGTAGTCACGAAGTTGATTGTTTAGCTGGTGGTCCGGATCAGTCGCAGGTGTCACATGAAACTGAACAACTGCTCGTTGTGCTGGTATGCCAGTAACACACCCGTAGATGCTCCAACCCAGTCGGCACATCGCTGCTATCGGATCCATCGTACTACCTTCACGCAATTTCAGGGGAACTCCAAGACGAAGGTTGTCCAACCCAATCAGAAGCTTTGGTTGGATCAGATCGTAGTCCTTCACAGGAAGTCCACGCAAGTGTGGATATCGTTTACAAAGAACTATGAAATATTTAGCATTCGGAACTCCCTGGGGAAGCTATACATGCAAACGATTGCCGTTTGGGCTAGCCTCTGCGACTGGTATTTCAGAAACTAATGAATACGTTACTGGAGGGAATAGAAGGGGTAGAAAGCTCGATGGACGACATCCTGATACATGCTGCAAACGAGGAACAGCTTTGTACCACAACTAACGTAGTACTTAAAAGAATCCATGATGCACGGTTGAAGCTTAACAGGGAAAAGTGTTTGTTCAACAAACCGTTCGTAAAATTTTTGGGACATCTAATAACCCAGAAGGGACTTGAAGCAGACCCTGAAAAATTGGATGCAGTTCGTCGACTAAAACGATCAACATCTAAGCTCCATCTACAGCGGGTACGGGGAACTGTCACGTATCTAGGGAAATTCATTCAAAATTTATCTGCCATAACAGAGCCCCTTAGGAAACTATTAGTAAAGGATACACAGTGGACCTGGGATTATGAACAGGAACAAGCCTTTCAAAGAATAAGTCGCTGACAAAAGCACAAGAAGGTTATCCCCAAATTGAAAAGGAGGCTACAGCAATACGATATGCATGCAACAAATTCCACGAATACATTTACGGTAAGGAACTTGAAATCGAGACCGATCACAAGCCCTTGGAGTCGATTTGTAAAAAGTCTTTGGACAGAGCCCCTCCTCGTTTGAAACGAATTCTCCTCGACGTGACACAATATAGTCCTGTAATAAAGTTCAAAAAAGGTACTGACATACCTCTTCCAGACATCCTCAATAAAAATGTAGACAATATTGTTGAGAAAGAAAAATCAGACGAGCTAGAGGTTCATATTGTTCTTCAGATGACAAAATCAGCGAAGGAAAAGTTGATTGAAGAGAGCAGCAAAGATCAAGAGCTATATTTGTTGATGAAGGTGATCATGGAGGGTTGGCCAGAAGACCGTAAAGTTTTGCCGTGCTCTATTCGTAAATATTGGTCGTTTAGAGACGAACTGTCGGTGTATGAAGGGCTAATTTTTTGGTCAATCCAAATAATAATACCGAAAAGTCTTACGCCAAAGATGCTGAAGGTTATAAATATGGGACACACTGGAGTTCAAGGCTGTACTCGCCGTGCCAAACAGATGCTGTTCTGGATGGGAATGACGGCAGGCATAGCAAGAATGGTGGAGACCTGTGCAATATGCGAAAAATTTCAGCGTTCCAACCAGAAACATGAACTGATGCCCAATGCAGTACCCACACTACCATTCGAGATAGTAGGATCAGATTTGTTTCACTTTCAAGGGGACGACTATCTACTCATAGCAGATAGTTACTCTGGCTATTTTGACTTCGTGTAGCTAGCAGACACTACCAGCAAAGCAGTTATCGAGCAAATGAAACGGTAGTTCACAACCCATGGAATACCGAGGATACTCTACACTGATAATGGACCTCAATACGCATCCTACGAATTCGAAAAATTCGCAAAAAAGTGGACCTTTGAGCACGCAACATCTAGCCCTCACTTCCCCAGGAGCAATGGGCTTTCCGAGAGATTCGTACAAACGGCGAAAAATTTGTTAAAACGATGTACAGATGATGGGTCAGACATCCAGTTGGCACTCCTCTTGTCCAGAAATACACCGAGAGATCCAGAGTTACCGTCAGCAAATAATCGGTTGTTTGGCAGGGTTCTTCAAACGACTATTCCAACGGTAGAATCTGTATTAAAACCTAACATTATCAATAACGTTACAGAATTACTGAAGCAAAGAAGACTGGAGCAGAAGAGGTACGCGGACGCAGGAAGTGGCAAACCGCCGGACTTCAAAGATGGTCAAGCCGTTGCAGTTCAGGATCCGAAATCAAAACTATGGAAGAGAGGAGAAATTGACCATAAACTAGTTCAGCCTAGATCGTATGCGGTGAAACTGGCAAACGGTCAAATTATTCGAAGAAATGTTCGGGACATTAGGAGTAGCAAAGTGGAGCGTAAAAGAGAGGAAGTACCATGGTCATGGACGACCGAAGCCAACACGTTGTCAGATGGTGAAACTGAACCGAAGCCAGCTGATCCGCTATCGATAGCAGAGGAGTCTAGGGGTGTTCAATATACATCTGAAGCGACCAGCGGTGAGCCGTCGACGTTCGTCGAACCAGTGCGTACAAGGAGTGGTCGAGAGGTACGGGCCAAACGAGATATGAATTTCGAGTACTATTGATTCAGAGAAAAGGGGAGATGTGATGTATGTTGCATAATCCTCATTGACAGTGTAGTTTACCTTGCCTTTAAATATCTATCTATCTTGTATTGTACGAGTTGCCTTACCTTACCAGATATATATATTGTACAAAGAGAAACATGAAATAAAACAGTTGACACTTGTCAGCTACAGAATTAACACGTCTCTATTTCTTGTAAACCTCACAGCCGACGCATCACAGTCTGGAATTGGGGCCTGCCTTCTACACAAGTTTTCAGATGGTTCTCTCAAAGCCGTCGCACACGCATCTCGCTCTCTCACCCCTGCCGAAGCAAATTATGGACAAATCGAAAAGGAAGGACTTGCATTAGTTTTCGCCGGTGAAAAAATACCATCGCATGCTGCTGAAACGCAGGTTCACTCTACAGACGAATCATCAACCACTCCTGCGCATCTTCGGATTGAAGAAGGGAATTCCGGTTCACACCTTTTCCCAACTATCCAGCATCCCAGAGATTTCTCGTGGAAGTGCAGAAGATTTCTCAAAGGCATCCTTCAAAACGAGTATCACATCAACACGTTTCTTCCCATTCCCTACTTGACCAGCATTCGGGCACGGCCGGCGCCAGTATTGCTTCATAATGGGTCACCAGTTTTTACACATCATCATCTGTTGGTTCTTTGTGTAAATACAGCTGATCTGGCAATAACGGAATAGCATCCGTGGGCGGTCAATCATGCTCATGCTCATGCTCAATATCCTGCCCCCGGTGTTATCATACTTTTGAGAAAACTGTGTCTTATTTCCACCCAAAATCCATACGCAAACATCTCAAAAACAATTGTCATAACAACCCCTAAATTATGACAGCTGTTTGTACCTTCAACTCGAGCGGAATGTTAAATCGTTTTCTAAGCATGACGAGAAGTCTTATTGCAAATTAAATTGAATCGCAACCAGCATTCATCATTATAATAGGATTATGTATGTAGAAGTTTCGCTAATTATTTTTTATTGATTTGCAACTGATAATAGACCACTATGTACTTCCACGGTTAATTAGGCTGATTGCATCGGGTTTCATTTGATTTTCTAATTATGTTGCATTTTTTTTCATGCCATGCGAAATGAGACATTGCAAAAACGAAGTCATCTGATTCATTCAAACGCCCATTCAATGGCGTAACGTGATTACTGCTGGAATCAAAATTCATTCAATTACTGAATGCTACAAAAATTGAAAACATCATATTATAATCCATGTTACATGGTATTCGACTCTGGTAATCGCTTTTAATCAAATTCCGCAACCGAACTCCAAGCATGTAAGCTGAGCGCCACAACGCTAAGCTCTATCTGAACATCTCAAATATGTCTAATCCCAGGCTGTGTCACTTGCAGCGCAGAGTCTCCACCTTTGGTGATTGGATTTCTTTTCGGAGAACTGTAATAGATTAGAGTAGGTGGAAAGTTTAGAATTCACGAGAATTTCCTCTCGCCAGGAACGCTCACTTGACGACAGGAGGCATCCAGCCAATAAAGTGCCGCTTTGTCGCGTTTTTTTCTGCTCATCTTCTTCAGATGCTTCTCGCTACACTTCATGCACCCCATACACATTGTAATGTGGCTGAACTCTAGAGTAAATTTTCAATAGGTCGTAAGTAACAATGTAAACCAAAATGATTTTTTTTTCACGGAATGATAGCTTGGGTACTCCTCAATATGAATTATACACAACATAATATAAATTGCAGCGAATTGCTGCTATATATTATTCAATAAAATTGGCTTAAGTCACAAACTACTCCACAACGAACTTTTGTCGCATTCGTCGCTTTGTCTGTTTGACTTAAGTGCTTTTCTATGCTCCGCAACGACCTACCCAGCCGATTCATTTTGGCGTAAGCCACATGACAGGTGATTGCATGTCGAAACAGACTTGACGAATGCGACATATTTTTTTGCGACACGACGTAACGCACCCGGCGGATGTAACGTGATAACTCTCCGAACGACTTATAATGTGGTCGTATTTTCCCTAACTGATAGTTAAGAGACCTTAAACTGAATTTATCGAATAAATCGATTTGGAATTCAACAAAATGAAAATCTTTATTGATGTTAAGCTAAACCTTGCTTAAAATTGTTGGTTCCACATATTTGCATCAAATATTAGAGCTTGGTTAAAAAACTAGGAATTGAAACTAATTTCCAAAAATTTGCTCAAGAACTATGAACAAAGTTACAGACCAACCAAGTTACCCAACAACATGACAGATTAACTTACAGCGCGTTATATTTTGTGAACACTACGACAGTCGCGCGGTGTATTGTATCCAATGACTCTGAGAATAATTGAAGGTTATTGATTGGCCATAGAAACCGTTTAAACAATGATTTTTGTTTTACTATAATTGTTATTTAGTATTCTCCATACGATTATGATGATGTAGAAGGAAATATTTTCTCATCACCATGAGGCCCTTGGAGTCGACAGTAATTTTGCTAGAACGAAAGAGGTTCTTCCACAGGACTGTAGTTGCTGTCATCCACGAACAAAAATCGTTAAGCCGAAAACTTGGTGCTGTTTTGACAGCTCGGTTTTCTTGACGGCTATATGCAGCAAACACAATATGTCGAGTTTTGTCGTTAATTTTATTTTTTTCATTGTTTATCAGCCAGGTATTATAATGTTTTATCTAAGTTACTGATACTAATGGTTTGATAGAAGAAATATTGTCTTGTATTGTAAATATTGAACTAACGCTTTCTTTAGTCCTCTGGGTACTTCATGATAAAGATTTACATGTACGTTGGGAGGAAGCGGAGGTGAGTTGAAAATTGCCGAAAATTGCGAATCCTTGACACCTCTAATGAACTGTCACTGTATCAATCTGATCAAGTAGCTGCTTGCTTCCGAATGCAAGATTCGTTTGCGAAGTTTTTTCAAGCGCATATTTCAATTGAGAAGCGAAAGATTGAAGCGGTTGAGCGGTTTTTCGGCGATATTTGGAACAAGTGAATTTCTCGAGTAATTCATGTTAAGGGCCCAAAAGCCATTTATAAACAATGACTTTAAATGTCGATTTCTCTTGAATCTTAAATCACTCTCGTGAAATGAAAGCAGCTTCTGATAGAAGAATGTTAGTTCTACGATATGGAGTTAGTGGATATAGTAGGATTCTCGTGATTCGTGAGAGATCAACGTTTAAAGTCATTGTTTACAAATGGCTTTTAGGCCCTAATCATCAATTACTCGAGATTTGTTTTTTATTTTTTTATACATTATTAAAGTTAAGTTGCTCGGATATAAGTAGTGTAAATATTGAATCAAGTGTAAAAAGTGTTTAAGATTTTTAATTAGAGTAAGACCTGAGAGAAAAATACTGGTTTAGTTGAATAGAGTAAAGTTAAATGTGATTAAACAATGTTTGCAAAATCTTAAAAATTAGTTGTATGCGAGGAGTCACATGCAATAATACAAACTTTGTAAAATATATTACAAAGAATGAAATAAATACCTATGCTTAGTAAGACATACATGAAGGAAGCCAATTCTGTCGAAATCTCCTACTACCTAGCGAAAATCGATTATTCTGATGCATGATAACGAGCATCGGAGGTATTGCGATGAATGGCGCATCGCTTTGTAAATCCAGCGCAATTCCTCCGACTTAAGGTATCTCAAATAATTCTCGAGACAAATCTATTTTCGGAAGAAGATTTTCCAGATTTTGACTAGTACGAGTATATCTTGTTTATAAATACCTAGTTCGAAAAATAATGAATGCTAAGCTCTGCAACACTTGATGAAAAACCGTTGACATGATTTAATCTGTTACATGGAATATCTATGAATGACGTTAAATTTTACAAAAAATTAAAACCTGCTCTACACAAAGAGTTTTAAATTACTGGTTTGGCAAAAAATCTAATAATTGCTTTTGCCTCCCATACGTTATTTCAGAAATATTCAGAAATATTCAAACGGCTATTAAACAAATTTTCAAAAGTAATGGACTTCATGGTTGAAGGATCCCTTCATACTCTTGCGCAATTGATGATTGATCACTCCCCTTAACAAACGCTAATCGACTCCCTCTTCCCCTTTGAAACACGTTTTATATGAAGCAATTCAAAACTTTGTACCGATTATCACTTTTAATACCTCTCCGTCCCTTCAGTGCGTGATGTAATTTATGTACGACACATTATGTATGGTTCACTTGCCAGATCGGCCGTTTCACTGGGGACTTTCCTTTTTTCCCCCTTCAGGCTTCAACCTGGGATTCAGGGTCTTTTATTGGCTCCGATGGGAATTGGGCGGAAAAACCTCCCTTACACTGCGTATCCAAGGTGGAGCAGGCAAAGAAAGAAGAAAAGGGATCAGAGCTTCAAGAATAAAAACAGAATCAATGATATATATTTTGTTTTACGTTTCTTTTTAAGTTTATTAAAAAAAACTATTGGGGAAAGGAATAGGGAAAGGAAAGGGGAAAATTACCGGTATTTGCTGGACCGTCCAACGAAAATCCTCGTCTCTACGGCGCTCCTTTGGCTGGCTCCGATTTGCCACGAATATTCCGTCAGTAGGACTTGCCTTTTATCGGACACCCAGGCCTTTGCCCACTTGATGCCGATACACTTCACTGCCCTCGCCACTGTATGGCTCGCACGCACTTTTCCTGCACGAAAAGTAAAAGAAAAAAACGTACGTTTTCACACAATTGCGCACTAAACAAGTCTGCACGGTTTTTCACTGAAATAAACTTAATGCTTTTGATGTTTTTACCTTATTAGATCTCGATCACAGTGGTGACAGCTGCTTTTATCAGCTGATTACGTATTGTAGTATGAGAGCCTTCTCTCTGACAATAAGGGTTAACTGTGAGAGCGCACAGCATTGCGCGTAATTGCTAAAATTGATAGGGGAGGGAGTAAATTGAAAAAAAGGAAAAATAAGTAACGGTTGTCACAGCAAATGAGGGAATAGGGATGTCAAGGATGGGAAATGGTTGATACCATGCGATAATATATACTAATTCATTCTATTTAATTCTGTTTGATCTGTTTTAAAAATTTAATCCTTATAAAAATAAAGACATAATATAAAAATTTAGAAAAATATTTACAAAATTATAAAACTAATAAAATTACAAAATTCAAAAATTGACAGTATGTACAAAATTTACAAGATAAAACAATGTAACCAATGGACAGGTTACACTTAGCATAAACATTTTTTATCGCAAACAATATCGCATGTCATATCCGCCTTCTGATCTTTTCTAGAAGATACGCTAGTTTTTTTTTTTGGGGGGGTGAGGTGGGAGCGGGGCTGGGGGGGGGGGGGGGTGGGCTACCAGGAAGAATGCCAAAATATCTGGTCGCCGTTCGCCTCAAACCACAAGCTTTGGATGGGTTTTTGGCGGTTGGTAGCCACCCTCCGCAGACGAGTGGGCGCCGGATTAAAATGTCAAACATGGGGTGGCCTTGTGTCTTTTGGCCAGGTTGGCAGTGCCCACCTTTTCGTGGGGGGGGGCCGGGGGCACGTCCCCAAGGCGAGGCGGGTTCGCCGTCGGCGCTGTTTTTAATTTTTGTTTAAAAAAACAACCCAAATTTCCCTTTTTTCGGGTTTTTGTTATTTTTTTTTTTTGGGATTTGGGAAAAAAGATCATACGCTTTGTTTTATTTTGTGCCGAATTTGGAACGGAATCCAGCGCGTTCTAAATGTGTTAAAACAACTGGAAAAACGGCGTAAAACAACAACAAGGGCAAGGTGCACAAACGCGTCGATCGCTCGCTCGTTTTTCGGTAACTCTGTTTTCAGCGGTGTACGTTGTGTTAAACTATTGTTGTGAATGCGACAATTAGCCATTAATTTGATAAAATAATTTCTCGATCAATTAAATCCGAAAGTTACGTGCCGTTATTAAAAGTAGGGGAAAGTGCTCTAATGTGGGTCTATAGAGCTAGAATTTGGCACATATTGACACTGATATAAAAGGTTGTTTAAACAAGCCTAGAATGCTTTTACAGCTTTGTTTATTTTTATCATGCATGATTTTTGTAACAAATATTTTCTACACTTTACTTGAGTCTTCCCTAAAAAGATGTATTTCCCATAAATTGAGTTCTGTGCACTAGGGAAGCATATGAAGGCTAGTAAGAGAGATGCTTTAGAAAATTCCAGTCACAAAAATGATTTTTCGAAGTATTTGAAGCATTTTAAATAGCAACACAAGTTTGCACTCCTGGAAGTAAGTACACAAAAGGAAGAGTGACACAAGTTTTGCCAAGCTGAAAATCCCAAACATCTCGCACCTTGCGCAATCAG
>JAHHFK020001088.1:0-135808 GCA_024533555.2 Aedes koreicus
AGGCCGATTTCAATGGCATGAATGGATTCTTCGCAGGTATCAATTGGGACGAAGTTCTTTCGAGATTATGATGCAAACCTCGCTGCATCGACCATATCTGGAATCCTCCTGTATGCCATCAACCAGTTTGTTCCAATAAAATTTACTCACGAACCGACAAAACCTGGCTGGTCAAATGCTGATCTCAAGCATCTAAAAAAGGTGAAGCGAGCATCTCTCAGATGGCATAGCAAATATCGCATGGACTCCACCAGAGCAAGTTATATGGAAGCGAATAATGATTACAACTCAATGACCGCCTGTTTAACGCCTATCAGGATCGTTTGCAACGCTGCCTCAAGTCTAATCCTCGAAGTTTCTGGCGTTATGTTAATGACCAAAGAAGGAATCCGAAACTGCCTTCTACAATGACTAACGGTACGCTAGAAGCTGATGCCACCACGGACATTGTCAACCTTTTCTGCTCTCAATTCAGCAGTGTTTTCACTAACGAACACCTTGACCCGCATGAAATAGTCGCCGCCACCAGAAATGTTCCTCGACTTTCTTCCCTGGGCTGCAATTCGTTATCAATGACGATATGGTTAGTACTAGCGGGGAAAGAATTAAAATCATCTACATCTGGTCCAGACGGCATCCCATCGCTTGTGCTGAAACGTTGTGCGGATACACTTGCAACACCATTAGCAACTATATTTAACCTCTCCTTGGTTACTGGTGTATTCCCAAACTGCTTGCTTCACATCGTTTGTGATACGCCAGATAGAGAATGGTCAACAGGTAAACGCTATCTACACTGACTTATCTGCTGCGTTCGATAAAATGAATCATCAAATTGCTGTAGCTAAATTTGACAAACTAGGTATGAATAACAACTTGGTTATCTGGCTTCATTCAAACTTGACCGGTCGAAGTATGTCCGTCAAAATCGGTGACTACGTTTCGTCATCCTTTCTGGTTTGCTCCGGCGTTCCCCAAGGCAGTCACTTGGGGCCGTTTTTATTCTTGCTCTATATGAACGATGTCAATTTCATCCTAGACTGCTTAAAACTTTCATACGCCAATGATCTTAAGCTTTACTGTACGCTTAAGAAACCTCATGACGCGCTATTCCTGCAACAACAACTGGAGGTTTTCGCTGAATGGTGTCATATCAACCAAATGTCACTGAACGTGTCCAAATGCTCGGTTATATCATTTGGCCGGAAGCACTCACTTTTCCACTTCAACTATGCAATGGGTACACAACTACAGCGCGCATCGACAGTAAAAGACTTGGGGATTCTGATTGATACCAAACTGAATTTCAAGGATCACGTCGCGTACGTAGTGGCTGAAGCGTCATCGCAGCTTGGATTCTTATTCCGGTTTGCCAAAAAGTTCAAAGATGTTTATTGTTTGAAAGCTTTGTACTGCTCACTTGTGCTTCCTATCCTGGAATATTCTAGTGTCATATATTCACCTTATTACCAGAATGAAATCCAACGCATCTAGGCCATTCAGCGAAAATTTATCCGTTTCGCTCTACGTCATCTCAGGTGGAGAGATCCACTCAACTTGCCGAGTTATGTAAGCCGCTGTATGCTGATAAACCTGGAATCACTAGAGGCGAGGCGCAACGTGGCAAAAGCATGCTTTATTGGAGACCTCCTGCAAGGAAACGTTGACAGTTCTTCGCTGCTGAGCCTCTTGAACATCAACATACGTCGTCACAATCTTCGTTCACATTCGTTCCTCAACATTTTGCCTGCAAGGACTAACTATGGCTTACATAAACCAATGCGCAGCATGTTTCGTGTCTTCCACAGGTGCTTCAGTGTATTTAATTTCAACTTGTCCTGAGAAACAAATAAGTGTAGTTTTAGACGTGTTTTATGTTAAATTATGTTTGATAGATGCTATATTTGTACTTTTTTTGTGATTTTAGTTGTAATGCAATTTGTCATTGGGGTAAACATTTTACCTGTTGACTAATAATAGTAATAATATTAGGTGCGCTACTAAGTTCCCGCTGTTTAGCAATAGATGGCGCCAGTAGTAAGTGCTGGTCGAATGTTGTACATCTCAAGCGTCATAAACCAAGCTCAGACATATGGTAAACAAACCGCTTTGCCAAATCAGTGATTTTGGTTTAGTGTTATATATTTTGGTTGTTTGAAGATGTCTGATTTCGTGCCAAATAATCGTCATTTGCGGGAAGTGTTGATTTTCTTCTTTCATTCGAAGAAAACGGCGGCTGAAGCACATCGAGAGCTCCAAAAAGTTTACGATTATGCTGTTCTGAGTGAAACAACGTGTCGTGATTGGTTTCGTCGCTTCAAAAACGGCGATTTCAGTGTTGATGATCGTCCGCGCGAAGGAAGGCCAAAAAACTTCGAAGACTCTGAATTGGAGGCATTGCTCGATGAGGATCCGTGTCAAACGCAAGAAGAGCTTGGTTCAGGATTAGGAGTTTCCCTCCAAGCCGTTTCTAAGCGATTGCATGCGTTGGGAATGATTCAAAAGCAAGGAACTTGGGTTCCTTACGATTTGAAGCCAAGAGATGTTGAGCGTCGTTTTTTCGTCTGTGAACAACTGCTCCAGCGGCAAAAAAGGAAGAGTTTTCTACATCGCATTGTGACGGGTGACGAAAAATGGATTCATTACAGTAACCCAAAACGGAAACATTCATGGGGACTGCCCGGGCATGCTTCAACATCGTCGCCTAGGCCGAATATTCACGCTGCGAAGGTTATGCTGTGTATTTGATGGGACCAAGTTGGTGTTATTTATTATGAGCTATTGAAACCAAACGAAACCATTACCGGGGAACGGTATCGAACTCAATTGATGCAATTGAGCCGAGCACTGCACGAAAAACGGCCACAATAGGATCACAGACACGAAAAAGTGATTCTTCAGCATGACAACGCTCGACCTCACGTTGCGAAACCCGTGAAAACCTACTTGGAAACGCTCAAATGGGAAGTCCTACCCCACCCGCCATATTCTCCTGATATTGCACCGTCCGATTATTACTTGTTCCATTCGATGGCACATGGTCTCACTGGTCAGCAATTCCACTCATATGATGACATCTCAAAATGGCTTGATTCTTGGATAGCATCAAAAGACGAACAGTTCTATCGAAATGGTATTCACGTTCTACCAGAAAGATGAGAAAAAGTCGTAGCTAGTGATGGCCAATACTTTGAATAATTCGTTTGTAACCACTGTTTTCAAAATAAAGTTCCTTTTTCACCAAAAAACAGCGAGAACTTAGTTGCGCACCTAATAATAATAATAATATTGTTTTTACAAAAGTGTACCAAAATCAATGTTTGAGACCAATATTTATTCCATTTCTTAAAAAAATAGCACGCAGACGAAAACTAAATATTTCGGCGGAATAAAGCATTGTCGCAATACTTTTTTTTTTTTTGTTTCTCGATTATCGGCATTTTCAGCCTCGGGCTGGTTCATCTTCCGTCGTAGTCATTCGAATACTTCATTTAGGTATTTTCGTAACTTGTCCTGGAATGAGACTCGAACTCGTGACTTTAGCGTGAGAGGTATGGATGCTCACCACTTCTCTGAGATCGCCCCTCGCATTACGCTATTAAAACACTAACCTTCTTGGAATTTCAAATATTCCGTTTGAGCCGACTGCCTGGTGTTGCTAGTCTGTTATTGTCAAATCAGCTGTAATTATACAGAGAACGTACTGATGATACATGGGACTAACAAACATCCTTAATGTGTAAAAACTGATGATCCAAAACCAATGCAATACCGGCGCCGGTCCCGTCCAAATGCAGGTCAAATAAGGTAAGTGTAGGAATGTGTTGAAGTCATACTCGTTTTTCTGTATGCCGAGAACACTACTGCACTTTCATTTGAAATTACTTGGATAAAAGGGTTGGGTTGGCAGGGTTCGTTTTGGTTAACTATACGCTGAATCCTTGTATAACTTTGTTTTCATGAATCCTGGCGAGTGTGAGCTTTTTATTGGAATACCTGTAACTAGAAAATGAGAAGAAAGATTAGTAATTTCCATTTAGTTCCAACTACCTTTATTGCTTATCTTGACAGATACGCGTAATTCGTCTACAATGTGCAGACTTCTTCAGTGTCGTGTACTAATACTCGATGTACTGTCTTGACACGTGAAAAAAATTGACTACCGCAAACCACAGGCGCAAATCGCTAGCAAGGCCTTATGACCAAACTTTTCCATCGCATAGGTTTTGTTGTCGATCAGGATGCAGTGCATCTTTGTTCTCCAAAATCTGGCTTTACAGTTTTTGTGCTCTTTTTTTGGCCCGAGCTTGCTGCTGCTGGCACTTTTTCGGTACCTCCAGTTTCTTGTACGTTTGCAGGGGGTTCCGAGCTTTTATCCGTTGAATCATTCCGATTCTGGTGTTGAATTGCTTGGCCAAATCCCGCATCGTCGCCGATGGTTTTTTGTTTTCCTTTATATACTCAACTACATTCAAATCCCGGCCAGGCTGGCTTGGACCCGATTTCCTGCCGGATCGGGGCAAATCTTTCACGGAAAGGGTTTTTCTGGATTTTTGGTATATCTTGTGCAACTCACAACACAAAAAAAAAAAAAAAAATATTACTACTACTATTTTTTTTTTTTTTTGTGCGCAAAGCGCCGCCATTTAATATATTATTTTTATAATTAATTAGTAGTGTATTCATGCCTATGATGGGGTTTCCGTCAAAAAATGCTGTCTGGAGGATCAGCATACAACACTTTATCAGGTTTATCTCTGAGGTTGTTAAGTAAACAACGACGAGAAAAAAACATTACTGTTAAAAACAAGAAGTTGTGTTTTCAAAACCTCTAATTGGAAATTGATTCCCATCACATGTGGTCTTTAGGGAGTGTAAAAAAACAGTGGTTACACATCGCTAGAACCATTCTGTGCCTTTGGCAGTGTTTGAGCGCGATCAGATATAGACATTTTTGCCAGTGAAGGTGGCGGACTTGTCCCTGCCTTCACCTACCCCGCAGTGGGATGTTTGGCAAAGATGTCTATGTCTGCTTCGAAATACTGCCAAAACAAAGCCGTACGCTTAATTTCAAACTACTTCTATTCAATTTTCATAACCTGCCGAGCTCTATCGGACCTATCGATACTTTCTCTTCACATCTTTGGTTCTAGCAGAAACTGCTGTTCACTACTGGCCCAAGTAACACCAAAAACATCTTCTATAACTAGAATATAAAAATTTTGTTGTAAAGAAGGGGGGAGAAAGAAAAACAAACATTTTTGGTCTTGAAAAATAGTGTGGGGCTTTTTTTCCCAAATTGTTTTGGTTTAAAACAGCGAAACCAAAAAAAATAATTTTTTTGTGTTTTCTTTTCGTCCGCTCAACTTAAATTTCTCTACTATACAACTACTTCAAAAAAAAACAAAATTTATTTTTTTGTTTTTGTTATTATATATTTTTTTTTTTTTCCTTAAGAAAAACATGTTTTGAACATCTTGCATTTTTTGTTATTGAATGTCCATACTAAACATGCAAAATGAACTTAAAATTTACTTCCTCAAAACATTTCACTAAACACAAAAATAATTTTGTAGTAATATTATTGTTTCGATGCTACGCCATATTTTTTAACATCATATTTTTTGCTAGAAAATTTGAAGCATGTTTTGATCGTCTTGAGTTTTTTTTTTGCTAACTGGACTTTTTTCTATGTTAAAACTGTGACGTGCATGTAATTTTAATTAAAATTTTAAAGATGAAAATAAGCGATGCAGACAAAAATCTGTGGCGGAAAGTAAAACGAAATGGTCATTTTAGAAAACTTAAAAAGCAAATGATGAGGAATATTGATTTTCAAAGTTCATTCAAGGATCTTACTCCACGTTACACCAGTACTGGTTACAATCGTAATGGTGAATTTGTGATAGAAACGGAGTCAGATGATGGTGAAATATTAAATAAGTCCATTGAACATAACGATAGTGACGCCGAAATTGAGGAGTTTTCAGAACATTCAAGAGATCCGCAAGAGCTCTGCAACGATATCCAAAAATGGGCGATTGATTTCCAGATAAAACACACGGCAATAAACGCCCTCTTGTCCATCCTTAAAAGCCATATACCGGAAAATGTATTACCAAAATGCGCAAGAACATTAGTTCAAACACCTCGAACTACAATTATTTCCAAAGACGACCGTCTGGGTGGAAAATATTGGCATTATGGCCTTAAAAATGCACTCATACAGAGCTTATCCTGCACTGAGCAAGTGCCGAATAGTTTATCGTTAAACGTTAATATTGACGGATTGCCAGCATTCAAGAGTTCTTCATCGTCGTTCTGGCCAATCCTTGTGAACATGCATGAACTACGGGCCGTTCAGTCACCTTTAATTGTGGGTATATTTTGCGGTGGAAGTATGTTCAAGTAAACCATCAAATTTCGATATATTTAACGGGTAACATCATTTCTTTACAGACAAACCAAAAGACGTGAACACGTTCCTTAAGCCATTTGTTGACGAATTGAATGAAATTTGTAACGTTCTGTCCTGCAACCTTAAGCTGACGGCTTAAGCGCCACCTCCGATAAAGGAGGACCGTTAGCTCTGCTAAATTTTACCCGGAAGAGACTACCTAAATCAGGGCAGGTCAATGTTAATCAGAACCGAAGTCGCACTCTAAAACACACACGCGATTATAGGCAACCAACCAGCTTATGTACTTAACAACGTCAAACCAAATTTCAAACTAAATTTATTTAATAGCCCTAAGTAATCAACCATTATCGGGAAATGTCCCGCTCGAAATAAGTATAAACCAATCTAAAATTCAAACAAACTTTATTGCGTGACGTAAATTGTGAAGGCTTGTTACTAAATTTGAAGGCATTTAATTGTAACAGTCATTGAACGATCGCGAGAAAAAGAAACGATCGAATTTATCGAGGTAACCCTAAACTCCTCAAATGGAAAAGATTTATTAAATTCAGGAAAACCTGCTATTCGCTAACTGGTGACGTCACGTATTCACTTATCATAATCCTAGGTTCTAATTGTAGCGCTTGAGAGCATAAACGGACAGATCTAACCTTATTGAGGGTTTTTTTCGCCGTAGCAATCCCGCGTCGGATGTCCACCGAAGCAGAAGAAAAAGTTCATCAAGAGACCTTGACTCACCACTAGTCGACTACTATTAATGATCGTATTGAAACGACACTCGTAACTCGCGCGCTGGCGTTTATTTCGGGGTATAGACGTCCCCTGAAAATGTGGAGTGACGCCGTTCGTTGTGTCTCGGCTACGCCACGCGACTTATTGACTGGCGATTCCACGTTCTCAAGGTGCGACCACGATCTCAGGACTACGTCGGTGACGTTAGAAAAAATTGGTTGGTGTCCTTGATGCGTAATGGGAACTCCCCAGATCGAGCTACGACCAGGTTTCCGGTCTCCGAATGTTTTCTGGATTGGCACCAGACTAACCGCCCACGTTGTTTGGGCTTCACTGTCCTACACAACGCGGATGATTTAACTACATTTCGCTCTTAGTCGGTTAATAGTTAGGCTTACCTGAATTCACAATTAAAGGTGATTTAGTCCAAAAGTTAGCCTTCTCTAACTGGAAGCTATTCACACTCGAAAAATTCAACAGCTAGAAAATCAATTATACATTTAAAAACTTAAAACCATATAAACGACCGAAAACTCACTTCAAATTTAATATATTTAAATTTAACAGTTCAGAAATAGTTCAATTTTTGACTCCGACAATTTTCGACTACTCGAATCAAAGCACTCCACAATGATGAGATAACCGACGCGCATGAGATGGGTTTCAACCTAATTTATGCGACGCAATTTCCACTGATTGGTCGATTAAAGAGAGTAGGTACAAATCACAATGCCTATCGATTATTTCTATAGTATAAATCTGGTTGGTTCTCTACGACGCAATTTCTAAATGTAATGCGCAATAAATTTAAATTCGTATCAGCATTCTCAACAACTAGGTGGCGCATATAGTCGGTTGTTGTCTCGGGAAAACTTATCCAAAGAGACAGCCTAATAACAATGATAAAGTAACTGACAGCCTATTAGCTGACAGTAAAAACAAACATCAATAGAATGGCTGTCGCTTCTAGAGGCTCACATTCTCACCCATCCTAACAAAATAAAAATTTTGAAATTAGAAAAAAAAATCAAAATTTTTATATCAAAACAATACTAATGAACAATTAATGTATGACAATTTCAACATAACCAATGGTTGATTGCAGGAAATATATGAATGACTATTTTTGAACTGGTTTCGAACGCATACTATTGTATGCAGGCCGAGACAGTTATCCTATATAATATTTTATCATCTACTCTATAGTCTCATCCTAATCTAATTCACCTCAGAAATACCTGAGAATAGAGTTCACTTAAAGAAATAATCCGATTGACCTCAGAAAAGTCTGTGAATATAGTTCAATCAAGGAAATAAACCAACTTACCTCAGAAAGGTCTGAGAACTATTATCATCGTATTATTTTTTCTCAACATTACCTCAGAAATCTCTGAGAAGCATAATTGTCCGGATATTAATTACTTCCTACAAACTTCAATTTAATCGAATTCATTTTCATCAATTTATCTCAGATTCAAATCTGATCATGATCATATACCACTAACTAATCACAACCTGTTTTGGATCAAATGAAACGTTGCTCTATGCTGTGAGTTACTTGAATGTGCTGTCAAACAGATCTGTCAAAGAAAATTGCAGATGCTTGTTCGGGCTTCTGTAAAAAGAAAAGAAAAGGGGATTCGTACTGAGAGATTTTGTGGAAGAAAACTATCGGAAAATTTCGAAAATTACGGAGAATCAACTATTTGGAGCTACAAAAATGGACATCTATTGAACTTTTCCGGAAAAGAAGTTGCCGAGCTATTGATTCAGGTAAGTAATAAATGAATTATGGCTAATAACTAGTGTTTATATTCGAAGGAGAATGGTCTGCAAAAAAAAAACGATGAATGCAACGATCTCATTTAACCAAACTGCAAATTCGCAACCTACCAACTAAATACGGGACAATATCAAAATGTGTTAATTTACTGTGCATATTGGCTTTGATTGCACCTAAAAATCAACAACGGAGGAAACACTGGGTGACATCTCTACGTGGGATTATTGCCTGACACCTTTTCGAGTATTTCTGTTCATGTTAGCTGGTTTCTGTGCATCGGCGAATGCACCGTCATAGCTGCTATCTTATACGCGTTTCAGGAAGGATCCATGGTAGCTGCCAGGGATCCTATTCCCATTCAAATCTTCTACTATATATGTGTTCGTTCCGAGCACTTCGCGTACTCGAACCTTGCTAAATTTGTTGCCAAATTTACCTACGAAGTTTTTCTGTTTATCTGATAGATGTATTTCCTTTTTGTACATCAAGTCCCCGACTGAAAAGTGATGTTTTGCATTGGCTCGCAAATTATACGGCTTACTGTACCGCTTGTAGGCTTTAAGGAGATTTTCTCGTACTATGCTGAACAAATTACTCGTTTCTCGTTTTAGATCTTCCGAGCTACGCTCGTCCTGGATGCGTTGTAGAAGTTGATATTCGTCGCCATTGCTCACCATATTCCGGCCGAAATTGACAAAATACGGTGAATACCCCGTACTGTCGTGTACCGTGGTACGAATTGCTTTTGCAATCTGATGGATGGACTCGTCCCAGTCCCGGTGGTTCTTTTTGCTATTCAGCGAACATCGAATCGCGGTGACGATCACCCGATTGACGCGCTCGGTTGGATTAGGTGCAGGATGGTACACGGAGAGATTCCAGTGAGTAACCGAGTATTTTTTTAGTAATTTGGTGAACATTTCTCCCTTGAAGACCTTTGCGTTGTCGGAGATGCATATGGCTGGTGCACCGAACAGGTTGAAAACCATGTTTTCGACGAATGAACATACGGATTTCGCTGTCGCTTCCCGCATACATTGTATCAAAACAAATTTGGAGAAGAAATCACTGACTACGAGTATCCAAACATTTCCTTTCTTGCTGCGCGGGTACGGTCCAAGGAAATCAAGTGAGATTAGCTCCCACGGACGGGAACACAGTTTCGGTTTTCCGCATCTTGGTGTTACGTTTAGGTTTGGTACTTTAGATTCGCGACAGACTTCGCATCTATAGCAAAACCTTTTTACATCCGAAGCCATTCGTGGCCAATAGAAACGTTCACGAATTTTAGCCAGCGTTTTCACTGGACCAAGGTGGGCTTCGTCATGAATTTTCCGCATAATATCCGGTCGTTCGTTGACCGGTGCGACATATTTCCATCGGAAACTGTTGTCTTCTGCAACCGTAGTATTTGTTACGAACTTGTACACTTTGCCATCTTGAATGGTGAAGTCACGGTACTTCGCTGGAAATTTTTCAATCATCAGCTTCAACTGGGTTACATAGGGATCAGCTAGGATAACTTCTACGGTATTTACTGCTCTCGACAGGGCGTCTGCCGGAATATTTTCGCTGCCTTTACGGTACTGTAGCAGTAGATCATATTTCGATAATTTCAATGCCCATCGGGCAATACGAGGTGATTTGCTCTCGATGGACATATTACGTAGGAAAGTGAGGCTCATGGCATCCGTTTGTACCACAAACTGCGAGCCTTCAACGAAGTGTTTGAAGTTCTCTATACTTAGGAGAACAGCAAGACACTCTCGTTCAGTGGCGCTATACCGCCGCTGGGTACTCGAAAGCTTCTTAGAAAAGTAAGCAATCGGTCGCCTCTCGCCATCGTGATTCTGGGTCAGCACCGCTCCAATAGCGAGATCTGAGCTGTCGGTCTCAATCACGAAAGTTTTGGTGAAATCTGGATTCGAAAGCACAGGCGCTGTTACGAGGAGGGTCTTGATTTTTGTTAAAGCTGCGTCGGCTTCTTCCGTCCACGTAAACTTTTTTCTATTCTTTTTAAGTAAATCGGAGATTGGACTGGTGACTTCCGAATAATTTGGTATGAATTTTTGATAAAATCCAGCCAATCCTAGGAGTCTTCTGATGTCCTTGATCGTCTTCGGTACGGGGTAGTCAAGAACGGGCTGAATCTTGCTGATATCCATAGATATGCCGTCTTCGGTGAGTACGTATCCCAAATAACGGATCTTTGTCTGACAAAATTTGCTCTTCTGCAAATTTATTGTAAGACCCGCATTCCGAAGTCTCCGAGCCACTTCTTTGAGGAGCTTTAGATGTTCCTCCAGGCTATTGGATACGATGATTATATCATCCAGATAAACGTATACTCTCGGCTCCAAATCGTGACCCAATACTCGAGCCATTAGGCGAGCCATTGTTGCCGGAGCATTGCATAACCCAAACGGCATTACGGTGAAGCGGTAAAGATTTTTGGTCGTGCGGAACGCTGTCATATTTCTTGAAGAATCCTCGAGTGCGACCTGGTAGTAGGATTCACTCAAATCTATCACCGTGAAATACTTAGACTTGGGGATTCTCTGTAGTATGGCCATCATGTTCGGAAAAGGGAACTCATCTCTCTTAGTAAATTGGTTCAGCCTCCTTGAATCAAGGCAAATCCGCCATTTGCCATTGGCCTTTTTGATCGCCAACACAGGATTAAGGAAGTCCACGGCATGAGGCCATTCTTCAACTACGCCTAATTTCTTCATTCTCTCCACTTCGGCATCAATTACGCACTCAACTGAGGGAGACCAACGATAAGAAGGGAATTTCTTTGGTTTGGCTCCTGGGACCAACTCGATCTTGTGTTTCAGCAAAGTGGTTCTTCCTAGTTGACCTTCTTGCGTCGCGGGAAGTGTTTGAACGGCTTCGAATAGTTGTTGCCGTTCAAATTCGTTCAAGTTATGTTCAGTATGTATGTCCTCGGAAGTTCGAATGTGTGGCTCAGGAGTTTCCACCGTTGGCATCTCCAAACTCTCGTCCAACTCAACTTTGGGCATCCTGTCTACTTCACAAGGTTGTAATTCAAAGCAAATTGTCTCATGATCCTCGCCAAAGTATTCTTCAGCGAAGCACAAGCCAATCTGGTTAAATTCGAATACATTTGCACCAATGGAATCATTAGAATCTACATCATTTATGGAGGCTGTTAAGCGGAAGCCAAATTTGTTGAGAAAGTCCATTCCCAGTATAAGTTTTTTTGTAATCTCGGGAACAACGATAGTGGGAAGAACATGGGTAACGTTCCCGATTGTAAAAGGAACGTTTACATATCCTTGACAGTGATAACCTGTGCCATCAGCGGTTGTTATTTTGAGTGGAATCGGATGAATTTCGAGTCCCAGTTTCTCGATCAGGTCTAACGCACTTATAATAGAAATACTGGCTCCGGTATCCGCAAGTCCCAAAATGTCTTCGGATAGTATTCGGACTTTTAAATGTGGACATCGTGAAACAGCCGTGTTGATCTGGAAAACTCGTCGGAAGTATGAAAAATCGGTGTTGGGAATACTCAAATCACTTGTAGGAGAACAACGATTCCCAGAATCGTCCTCAACTACTCGTTTTTTTGATCTTCGACCTCCAATCGAAGGTTATGCTGGTTTGGACACTTGAACGCTGTCGTATCCATCATCCCGCAAACGTGACAGAAGATTCGCTTTCGTTTATCGCAGTCACGCCAGAGATGACCAACCTTTTTACAGTTCCAACAAGTCATTTCCGTACTCTTCCGATCGATCAAAGGCTTTGATTCTGAAGCAGTCTTCAACGTTTCCTTGTTCCGATTCACCATCATCTTGGATCGTAATGCACACACTTCTGGATCAAAACTGTCAAAATTGTCTTCATTGTCTTCATCTTCCAATTCGACGTGATGTACCGTCTTGGACGGATTGTAGATCTGGTACAAATTGTTCTCAAGAGCGTCAAATTTGTAGCACATTTGGGCCAAATGGTCGATTGAACGAATTGGCTCCAATGCCAGACGCCGCTTATAGGATATCTTCATGTTCTCAACTATCATCTCGAATTTCTCCACCTCAGACATTTTACGTATCATCCGTTGAGCCAACATCTCCATATCAGCTAAGAAAGCGCTGAAGAGTTCATTAGGGCGCTGCTTACGGTTACGCATTTCTTCACGAATCAGCCTATCTCTGTTTGGATTATCGTATCTCATTTTGAGATATACTTCCAAGGTTTCCCACGAGTTGAACTTCTCTTCATACGTCGTATACCAAACCGAGGCATTATCTTTAAACAACAAATGCGCATGCATACGCAGTTCTTGCTTACTGATAGCATACGACCTACAGAGAATGTCAATTTGTCGTAAGAAGTCCGTGACAGGAACGGAATTTGTATCTCCGGTGAATTTCGGCCACTTTTCAATTATGGCACACTGCTGATGTGGTTGCCTCCTAGGATAAGAATTCCCAAAATAGCTCTCCCCTTCGAAAGGGTGTACTCTTGGATACCTCGGACCTCCTGACCGATCTGTAGTTGGTCTCCTGTAAACATCTTCAGCTGGATAAACCGGAGCTTGACGGTCTGGGGTCACAACAAAATCCCATCGTCGATCCTCAGGAACACGGAAAGGCGTACTTCGCGCATCAGGATAGTGCCCCGATAATTGTAGGGGTGGACTCGGTTCCAGGGTATCTCCTGCTAGAGAACTAACTTCCATTTGCGATAAATTTTCCACTTCTCGATTCGTCATACGCACCTGAGCAAAATCATCGATCAAACTATTAATCACATTGTCATTCCTCATAGAACCCCTGGTTCCTTGACGAGTGATTTGTCCAATATATCTTTGAACGTATGCTTCAATCTGTGAATAATGCACGTACTCATCCATGTTTTTATTTTCAGCTAACGTTCGCGGTTGATCATTCCGGTTCATCGCTGTGTCGTGGTGAATTTCGGCCACTTTTCAATTATGGCACACTGCTGATGTGGTTGCCTCCTAGGATAAGAATTCCCAAAATAGCTCTCCCCTTCGAAAGGGTGTACTCTTGGATACCTCGGACCTCCTGACCGATCTGTAGTTGGTCTCCTGTAAACATCTTCAGCTGGATAAACCGGAGCTTGACGGTCTGGGGTCACAACAAAATCCCATCGTCGATCCTCAGGAACACGGAAAGGCGTACTTCGCGCATCAGGATAGTGCCCCGATAATTGTAGGGGTGGACTCGGTTCCAGGGTATCTCCTGCTAGAGAACTAACTTCCATTTGCGATAAATTTTCCACTTCTCGATTCGTCATACGCACCTGAGCAAAATCATCGATCAAACTATTAATCACATTGTCATTCCTCATAGAACCCCTGGTTCCTTGACGAGTGATTTGTCCAATATATCTTTGAACGTATGCTTCAATCTGTGAATAATGCACGTACTCATCCATGTTTTTATTTTCAGCTAACGTTCGCGGTTGATCATTCCGGTTCATCGCTGTGTCGTGGTTTTGTCTCGCATCCGGACGTGATTGATTTTCCACACCGCCATCGCCCTGCGGTGGCCAATTCTGCAGAATCGGAGCACTTAAATTTGGGCCCTGCGACACAGGAGGTACGAGTGACCGAGGAATGGCTCCTTTATTTATCTGCGGCGTAGTCGAACCAACCCAACGATCAAAAGCTTCTCGATCTCGCATTGAGTTCTGCAGACGTGGTTCAGGTTCTCCTCCCACGGCTCCTTCAACCGAACTTGAAGCTAACGAACCAACTGGTTCATCTCGCAGATCTGGCGTCACCATTTCGTTAAAATCCACCGCGAAATACCGGCGTGCCAAACGGGTAACGACGTCTAACAGCAACTTTTGATTCTCGTTATCGGCGGGGCTACGTGGAACGTACCGGCGAATTCGTTGATGGTAATGGACCAGTCTGGAGAGGACGTACGGATTTGCAGATTGCATCAACATTCTTTCCATCAGGTGCAACTTTTGCGGAACCAGCTCGTAGATATGGTGATCGGAAACAGCTAGCTTTGCCGATGAATCGTCCCCACGAAGAAGATTTCGCAACGTCCTTCGTCGAGCCTCTTGCGTCCCGATCAGTGGACAGGCACGAATCGCTAACTCATAGTCCAACTCTTCTTCATCGAGGTCATTAGCATTAATCCGGTACCACGCCATGGCTATTATTCAGCAAAATACCACTGTACACAATTCAAACCAACTATTGCGTACTTCCACTATTGGGTTTAGTTTCAATGAAGCGCGATTATTGACAGAAATGTAAAATTCGATTTATAAATTGAAATAAGTAAATATTCAGAAAAAAAAAACTTAACAAATGAATTTAAGAAAATAATAAAAACAAGTTTATGATCTATTCTACCCTTCCTAACCAAATTCTAATCTTTCCAAACTAAATTCTAACCTAATACCAAGTTCAAAACTTAATCCAATTGGAATTCACTTTCCTATAATCAACTTAGTCTCAAAACAACTATAATAGACACAAGACACAAACCAACGCACTAACCTAAAACCAGTTCAAATATTTCGGTTAAATGCCAAGTCTCGGGCCCCACGTTGGGCGCCAAAATGTAACGTTCTGTCCTGCAACCTTAAGCTGACGGCTTAAGCGCCACCTCCGATAAAGGAGGACCGTTAGCTCTGCTAAATTTTACCCGGAAGAGACTACCTAAATCAGGGCAGGTCAATGTTAATCAGAACCGAAGTCGCACTCTAAAACACACACGCGATTATAGGCAACCAACCAGCTTATGTACTTAACAACGTCAAACCAAATTTCAAACTAAATTTATTTAATAGCCCTAAGTAATCAACCATTATCGGGAAATGTCCCGCTCGAAATAAGTATAAACCAATCTAAAATTCAAACAAACTTTATTGCGTGACGTAAATTGTGAAGGCTTGTTACTAAATTTGAAGGCATTTAATTGTAACAGTCATTGAACGATCGCGAGAAAAAGAAACGATCGAATTTATCGAGGTAACCCTAAACTCCTCAAATGGAAAAGATTTATTAAATTCAGGAAAACCTGCTATTCGCTAACTGGTGACGTCACGTATTCACTTATCATAATCCTAGGTTCTAATTGTAGCGCTTGAGAGCATAAACGGACAGATCTAACCTTATTGAGGGTTTTTTTCGCCGTAGCAATCCCGCGTCGGATGTCCACCGAAGCAGAAGAAAAAGTTCATCAAGAGACCTTGACTCACCACTAGTCGACTACTATTAATGATCGTATTGAAACGACACTCGTAACTCGCGCGCTGGCGTTTATTTCGGGGTATAGACGTCCCCTGAAAATGTGGAGTGACGCCGTTCGTTGTGTCTCGGCTACGCCACGCGACTTATTGACTGGCGATTCCACGTTCTCAAGGTGCGACCACGATCTCAGGACTACGTCGGTGACGTTAGAAAAAATTGGTTGGTGTCCTTGATGCGTAATGGGAACTCCCCAGATCGAGCTACGACCAGGTTTCCGGTCTCCGAATGTTTTCTGGATTGGCACCAGACTAACCGCCCACGTTGTTTGGGCTTCACTGTCCTACACAACGCGGATGATTTAACTACATTTCGCTCTTAGTCGGTTAATAGTTAGGCTTACCTGAATTCACAATTAAAGGTGATTTAGTCCAAAAGTTAGCCTTCTCTAACTGGAAGCTATTCACACTCGAAAAATTCAACAGCTAGAAAATCAATTATACATTTAAAAACTTAAAACCATATAAACGACCGAAAACTCACTTCAAATTTAATATATTTAAATTTAACAGTTCAGAAATAGTTCAATTTTTGACTCCGACAATTTTCGACTACTCGAATCAAAGCACTCCACAATGATGAGATAACCGACGCGCATGAGATGGGTTTCAACCTAATTTATGCGACGCAATTTCCACTGATTGGTCGATTAAAGAGAGTAGGTACAAATCACAATGCCTATCGATTATTTCTATAGTATAAATCTGGTTGGTTCTCTACGACGCAATTTCTAAATGTAATGCGCAATAAATTTAAATTCGTATCAGCATTCTCAACAACTAGGTGGCGCATATAGTCGGTTGTTGTCTCGGGAAAACTTATCCAAAGAGACAGCCTAATAACAATGATAAAGTAACTGACAGCCTATTAGCTGACAGTAAAAACAAACATCAATAGAATGGCTGTCGCTTCTAGAGGCTCACAAATTTTGCAACATGGGATACTTATTGCGAATAAAAATTTCCGCAATACAATACGATGTTTCATTTGTGATACACCCGCAAGATCTATGCTCAGAGGTAATAACTAAGTTTTATACATTTATCCGTATCATCAGATACAAACCTGCTGCTGAGGTTTTTTTGGGGTTCAAATCACCGTTAGGGCAACAAAAATGGTTTATGGGTCAAGCGCTGCATCCATAACTTTAGCAAAACAAAAACTCAAAAACAATAATAAAAAATCCAAAAATTTTTGTTTTTTTTTTTTTTTTGGGTTTTTGGGGGGTGGGGGGCAACAGGGGTAACACTTGTTTGTGAAATGTACAACGGAAGGAGAGTACTCACATCTGTTTAGGATAATGATATTTCCGGACATTGAGGCACCTCTGCGAAGTGACAGTGACTTCAGAGCACGTGTTTATGAGGGTCATCATAAACATGATACTATCCTAGAAACTATTGTAGGCTTAGACATGGTGAACGACTTCCCAATTGGCGATGCATTGCACCTTATCGATCTTGGCATTACAAAACGATTTTTGAACGGCTGGAAATCCGGTTCAATGAACAACCACAATGCCAAATGGTCCGCCCAACAAATTGGCGTCGTTTCTAAATATTTGCAAAGCTGTAAGCTACCACGAGAGTTCAAAAGACCTGTCCGAAGCTTAGAGCATTTGTCCCGCTGAAAAGGAACAGAATTCCGGTAGTCATAACAAAGTTTTTTGATTGCAAAGAAATATCTGAGCACTTCTTGAACTATTTTTGTGCTGTACATATATTTTCCCGCCATGATCAAACATCTGGAAACCTTGATATAGCCAAAAATCTCATAAAAGACTTTTTGGAAGGAACAACATGTCTGTATGGATCACAGATGTTTTGTAGCAATATGCACAATTTAACCCACCTTGCAGCCGACGTACAAAGATTTGGCCCACTGGATACTTTTGATGCATATCCATTTGAATCACGATTGTATGGATTGAAACGTTTGATTCGCAGTGGACACATGCCTCTATCACAAGTTTCAAGACGTATTTGCGAAATTCAGTCGAATATTGGCTCTAAAAAATACCGTAAACTAAACTCAAAAATACCTATTTTAAAGCAGAAACGTTCAAATACTGCCATCTCCAGTTTAACATTAAAACAGAGCCAAAGTGATATTTATTGCTTTGTCGATGTTGGTTATTACTGCGTAGATACCGATTCTGAAGTAGATCGGTGGGTTCTTACTGATAAAGGCGAAATAGTTTCAGTCAAGTATATTGTTCACAACACACCGTCAAACACTATCGAGTTTTATGGAAATGCATTGAGAAACATGTTTGATTTTTTTCTCAAACCTGTTGCCTCGTCCTTACTTTACATTTTTGCTTCAAACATGGAGTTTAGCGAACCACAATCTATCAAAGCAGAGAAAATTTTGTGCAAAATGGTGAAAATTAACTGTCAGGATACGAGATTACCAAAGTCAGTTTTTATGCCCCTTATACATTGTTTATTATAAGAATATCATCGGTTGTTTTACATAAGTAAGTACCATAAAAAATGAAATCAAAAACGTTTTGTATATAGTTCAAGTTATTAGTTTTTTTAAACATGCCTATAGCATCAATGACAAAACTGAAGCAAACAGTTCCCTTCATAAAGATAAAAAATATCTCAAAATGCTTCATGCGTAAATTTTTCACTTTTGCTATTGCTGCCGATGTCCTCTTCCAAAAACTCCTCTAGTATACATTCCTCGCGTTGAAGGTTCATTTGTTCACAAGCATTCGAACTCGTTTTTCGCTTGCGTGTACAGGCGTTCTGCTTACCATGAGAGTTCACCTTAAAGCGCTGAATTTCTGCATTCTTCTGTCGCAAGAAAGTACTGAAGCACGTTGCAGTATGTTCTGCAGTGTGGTCCATGTCAGCAGCAAATGCAACTCGCTGTACAAACTGTAGCAAGCACGGAAAGGTATCTCTGAAGCTGCGGTTGGGAATAAACGGTACAGAATCGTTGATTTTCCGCGAGTTTCCCTTCCACGAGAAAGGTGTTAACACTGTTGGTAAAATTAATTTTCGAATCACAGTTTTGAAGAAGGCCTTTCCGTCACGCTTGCCGTTTAAATTGTATTCACTGTGGAAAAACCGGAAAAATTTGTCAGCATAAACATGGCTTTTCAAATTACCCTCCAGGATCAGCAACTCTTCTTCACTCGAAACAGGACATAACTCCACAAACTCGCCAAAATCTTCTGGTTTGCGCCTTTTTTCTATGGATGTCAATGAATTCTTCGCAGACATGAATTTCTCAAAATTCGCCATGAAAGTGATGCTTTTATCCAGCCGTGCCTCAATTCTATCGAACCTGGCATGCAATTTTTTTAGCTCAACCATGATCTCAGTGATGTTATTGTCGGATCTTGTTCTCTGATTAATTTCTTTTTCCACATCGGAAACTTCTTCACAACCTAGATCGATATCCGGAGTAGGAGAATCTAGGATAGGAACGTCCGATTGATCGTCTAACATCTCCATATAGCAACCGTTTCCCAATGCAACATATTTCCGTCCATCATCTCCACATAGAATGTTTGTCTGATGAGCCATAATATCAACCTGTAAACACATTGAGATCAGTAACATATCCTGTTATCAACTTGCCTATGTACTTTTATCATACTTTTCACTATTTATTCCAAATTCACAATAACGAAAAATCAAGTTTCAAATGTACTAAAACAGCTAAAATCTGTAATTAATAATTTCAGACAAGAGCTAAACGTTTCTTCAACGTCCGGTGAAACTGTATGGAAAATCTTTTTGCCAACGAAAAACAAGCTTTGTTTACTTTTGTTACATAATATCTCGACAAAATTTTCAAAACGGCCAAGTTTCTGTGATTGATTCTCTTCATCGACTTTCTCTCCGGATAACTACACCTATACAAACCAATTTCGCGCTTTTTTCTGCACATAGTTCAACGAAGCATCGTGGATGTCAAACACAACAGCGAATATTCATCCAACTGAGAAGCAGATCACCGAAAATGAAAATTGTTGAAGAGCAAGATCAAAGCATATTGGCCATTTCGAAAACTTTGTCGAGGATTAATCGAGGAATTTTAGTAAAACCAATTGAGATCGCTCACTGCTGCTTCAAACACGAAACAAAGATAACACAACAACAGTCTCGCGTATCATTTTAAAGGGCCTACGATCAAAATGTAAACATCTGTTTTTAATTCTCATCCATAGCACGTCTCAATAGCTACCATATGTATGAGAATGTTCTACATAATCTGTAAAATTTATTGAAAAGTTTCTACCTTTTTGATATATAGTGTTAGTGTTCACTATATATCAAGTCAAGATAGAAACTGTCCAACAAAGTATCAAACAAAAACAAATTAATTCAACAAGTTATCGTTACATATAAATAAAAAAATTACAAATCACTTGTAACTACACGTAGTTCAGTTTACCCAAATATGGGTAAGGAATACCTGTGATGTGTGTTTGAAATACTAACTTATAGGTTGGGAATTGTGTACTCAAATGTACTTATTATTTAAAACTGAATCAGCTTTATACGTTATTTTTCTAAACAAGAATTTAAATTGTACTGGAGCAATTCTCAATCTATTTTCACCTCTTGTCACATTTTGATTGTCGGCCCATTTCAAATGCTATGCGAGAAGTCAGTGGTACACTTTTAGCGGATTTGTTTATTACCAGAGTTGGAATGGGTTTCAATCCATGCGAAACCCAAGTATTATTTGGTAGTGCGAACATCAACACGAACCAGGTTACAAAAAAAATGAATAAACCGGTTGTCAAATAACAGGCCAATCTTGATATTTGATCCAGGTTGCAACTAATAAATGAATATTATTATGACAACTAGGTATCAACATCAATTTTTACGTCCTATTTTCAAAACAAAACGGTTTCCCTGTGTTGATTTTTTAGCTTCAGAACGGAATAGTGGAATTGGATGCGGTGTGTTTAACAGAAAAGCTTAACTTACCCCTGCAGTGTGCCCTGCCGAGAGCTCGTGATCAGCCAAACCAGGATCATCGGAATCAAACTCCTGTTTTAATGGTGTTACTTTTGGCGCATGTGGAGAATTTTTTGTAAATGGGTGCTGCGTTGTAATTTTTGGATGAGTACGGTTGGTGATTAAACAAATCAGATGATTTCTGGAGAACTGGAGAATTTGCGCTGGTGAGCTGAAGAGGTTCTTCTATTATCGGAAGCTTTGAAACTGCTGGATAAGTTCGATTGTTATCACGCAAAGCAAAAGTTTGCTGGAGAGCTGATGCATGAGTTGCATCCGTTCCAAGCATTTTTTTGGATGCGACGGTTAGATTAGAGGATGGATCGTTGCCATTACTCCCTGGCATGTGGGAAACCACTTGATTTACTGAAACAAAGTGTAATGCATTGGCTCGCGGAGGTCCTGCCTCTAATGATGCATCTTCAATACTCGGAAGAGTAGTTTCAGTCTGGAATTTAAAGTTTATATTTTAGGGTAATTCACTAAAACTATAGTTATATATACCATAAATGTCTTGATTTGCGGCGGTGCCAAATTGTATGATTTTACTTCAAATTTAGGTTTCTTTTTGGCTGATTTTGCACGTGTCCCTTGAGTCATTTCGACGGCGTCTTCAGAATCGGTTATTGTTTCAAGCCTATTTACGGTATCTTCTGCTTCTCGATAGGTTTTGGCTCTGCCGACGGTTTTGCAGTTTTGCTTCAACCAAGTACTATCCGGAACACTGTGTTCATCTGTGGAGAGCGAAATAAAGTTTGATGGTGGCCATAAAACAATTCCGTTCTCCACCCACTTTGATGGAACAATTGTGAGAGCAGGCTTGCTCTTTTTAGTTTTTCTGGTTTGTACAACCAAGAACGCCATTTTTCGCAAATAAGCAGCAAATAGTGGCAACACACAACCTTTTTGTGTGAATGTTTTACGCGTACTAACATTTTGTGGTACATAAAGTGCATGTTTTGCCTTTATTGAGATAATGGTTAAAAACATGTCAATATCAGGTTATCATAACAAACTCTAATCAGTATGCTAGCTGTTTGTAAATTTGTTGATATATTGCACAAAAGATGTATTTTGAACATGTTTTTAACATCCTCATGCAACAGTGAAGTTATTCAGAATAAATTGTCGATCCAATACAGTGGCGGTTAAAAATATGTAAATACCGTTTATTTGAAAGACTAAATTCTAAAATCACTACTCTAGTTTAAGATTGAGGAACCACTCACTGGCAAATTAAGCATAGGAATTTGTTCAAATATTACGTAAAGCAATAGTGGGTAGGTGGTTGTTTAGCAGTTATAAATTCTTAGGATAAATTTATGTGGGAATGTTTAGAGATGCTGTTGCGTACAACATATTGAAAAATAACATCAACCTAAAACTATGTTTGGAATAATAAATGTTTTTTGTATCTCTATTTTTCTTCATACTGCATTTTTTATGAGAGCTTGATTGTCATGTGTTATGGTTAGGAATTGGGGTGAGTGAGACATTTGTTACAATTTGTTACAAGCGAGTGCGGGGCTTGTGAAAACGTCGTTATTCGCGTTATATAGTATTTGAATCAACCCGAAGCTCGCATTTCATTCAAGAAAAACATGCTTAATTGTTTTTTTCAGCGTAGAGCAGCAAACAAATACAACAATGGAAAGTTTTTGGAAGGTCATGAGCTTGACTTAAATTTTCTGAACAATTATTTTTCAGGATCAGCCTAGGCTATTCATTAAATACATCATCTGTAATGCTGCAGAGTTAGTGCTTCTTCTTAAAAGTGTAACAAACTTTTAGGTCTATCAGTTTTGGCAGTTTCCCGTATAACGACTGTGCATTCTAGCTGGGCATTTATTTGTAATAATTCAAAAGTTACTTTAATGGTTCAGTAGTGAGGCGTTTTGGAACAGTCTATCTACTACTGATAATTAATAGTTCTATAGAAATGACAAATCTGCGATGCGTTTTAAACAGTATGTAATCAATGCATCAATCTATTAAAACCAAAAACAGCGTTGAAAATTGCTTGAACAATTGGACAAGTTACTGTCGAATTAGAAAGATTATTGGTGCGCACAATGACGCATAATAGAATAGTAATCACAGGTGGTCGACTTAGCTCAAGCAAAAATGTGAAAGTGAATAAAAAGTCCTGTTAAAAGTGACAACACTCGGATTGAGTCACCGCATACGAGCTTGTAATAAGGAAAAGATTGTTGTTACCCGCATAAACAATAACCATAAGAAGTGCCTAACCACCAATTCGGGGTATCATCCCGACTGTAACTGGTATGGTCATACTATCTATAATATCGTTCCTGTATGGTGCATTTTTATTAGGGTAGTCTTCATATATGTGAGTTCTCATTTTCTAGATTTGGTGTTCTATAGTTTGAAGTAATAAGGACTATGGTTTTGATGTAAGGTCAGTACCGGAGTCATTATTTGTTTTCTTTGTAATTACTCCGATTTTGACTGATGATAAAGTGGGGCGCCTTCGGAGAGTGCTCTCACTCCTCAATGGGTTTGAATAGCAGGAACTTTCAATAAAAACTTGGTTTATTGCCAAAACACCGAATACTTCATCATTGCTCAATAGTGATGAAGTAACTCGACATGCACTAAACAAAAAATACGAGATATACTACAAAACTCGAATAATTCATATTAGGGGCCTAAAAGCCATTTGTAAACAATGACTTTAAATGTCGATTTCTCTTGAATCTTACATCACTCTCGTGAAATGAAAGCACCATGGTGTAGAAAAATGTTAGTTCTACCATAATGCAGTTTCCACTGAGTTTAGAAACTATGGCAGGAATCGGAACCTGTCGGGAATAAAGGTCATTGCTCTATTCAATTTCACAAAGAATTCGCATACTAGAAAAAAACGAAAATTTAAAATTCAGAACTGTCACTAATGTTTTTACCGGCACTGTAGACTTCTGTTGAAACCCGCCATGTTGATTTTCGTGGGTTCCATAGAGAAATCGCACAAAAATTCGAATTTTTTAGGGTTACCTTCTACGTTTTGCAATCAAATCAATGGCGCATAAAATTAGGGAAGGTAAATCGGAAAGTTACACCGCTAACCTTGAGCCGCATGTACAATTTTGATAAAACTCTCAATCTTAAAACACTTCTCATTTCCTTTTTAGTAAAGTTATTCATAATCAACTTTAGCGCGAAAAATGAAAATTACCTACATATCGTTTCGTAGGAAGCCATGACAAGATCTTGTTTATATATTTTGTTTAATTTGTACATTTAAGAACCGTACTTCATATGGAACCCAAAAATTGACAATCGCGTATAACATTTGTTTGTTATATGCGAGTCTATTGCATGTTTTCTTCATGTCAATATAGCTTCATTATACATATTTAGTATTTGCGATGTCAATACTTACTTGGACTGAACATATCATATGTTATAAGAATGCTGTTTAGAGCATCCATAGGACATAATATATGTCCTATGGATGTTTTACAAAACATCTTGTATGACCTAAAAGATGTTCAAAAAGGGCACATTTATTGCGCTTTTTCGGTTATATGCATGTATGAAATTAAGTTAATGACGCTAGATAAAAAACTTAAGCTTTGTCTAAAAGGTGTATTTTTAACTTTAATATGACAAGTGGTGTTACTTGGGGGGATCCCATGGTGTTGAGAAGATATTTCCAATTTTCAAAAATAAAATATTAAGCCATTTTAGAGTAATTACTGTTTGAAAGTTGCTAACAACTTTTCGATACACTATTTATTTAGGAATCATAACTATTCACAAGGTTTTTCGCTATGAATCGTTTTTATAAGTTTTTGATTCATTATTCAAGCTATTATGGATTGTTGTAAATGTAATAATGGTACGTTTTCAATTATTTATGGATGATATGCATATATTTCAGTGCACAGAGATTCCATTCTATGGATTTATTTTGCAAGTTTGAGGAAAGTTATTGAAGTTATTTTATGAATTATTTTCAAAATGTTTATGGGTAATACGAATAATTGTATCGACCATTTGTTTGGAAAATAATCGCAAGTTGGTGTTTTTGCTAGGGTGGGCCGGAATAATTGAATTATCTCAAAATAAACTTTAAAGTACTGTCGAGAGTTATAACTTTATTCTCATTTATCAAGTAGAAGTTCATGAGTCGCTATGGCCTAGTGAGATCAACCACGGATCCAATAATCCCAAAAATACGGGATCTATCCCCATGACAGAAACCTTAAAAAAAACGCTGAGCAACCCCTAGTGGTTGCGCTTTTTCTCATTACATTTTGAGTTTGTATAGTAGATCTGTTTGTCATTCATGCAAGTACCACAGATATGCTTCTTGTTTTATTGGTAACAAAATAGCTCTTTGTATTGTATTCGTTCAATGAAAGAATGTTCTTTCTGTATCAACAAACGCTTCGTGCTTTTGGCAGTTGTGCTTGAGGCATTGAATACGAAGCTAGTTTCTCAAAAAGTACAAATCAGTTTCGTTGCAGAAAAAAAAACGAAAAGATTTGTTAGTCCTCCCTTCGATTTTGTAATACAAACGGAGTTTTATATTCAGTGTGGATTTTCGTCAGAGTCTATCTGTCATGAGTGCGTTTTTTGTGAAATGAACTTCAATTTTCTATGGATCATTTCCTCAATTTAAAAGGTGCAAACTTAGGGATGCCATTGCAAACATGATGAAACAAGCGGTCTAAAAATAAAATCCAACATGGTGGTCAAAATCCACATGACCGCCATTATATGTTCACTTCAAATGAAAGCCCCAACCTTTCTCTGTACATATGATGTGTTGTTCACATGGGATTTAATGAAAATTTGAGAGAATCAAGAATAAGTGGCTTAGAACAGTGCGCCAGCCCCGATGTCTTACACACTTGACGAATATGTTTCATTACTGCGGCATTTCGATTTTCAATCCATACCACACGTGTGGCACACTGGGGTATACTTTTGACAGTTGAGCTTATAGAAATAAGAAACTTGCAGAACTTTGCATCGCTTGTAGACACACAAAAAAAAATAGCAGAGGTGCAGAGCACCCCTTGGATTTAACGTATTAAATAGGCCTATAATTGCAGGAAATTCAACATTTTTCAAAACGATGTTGCCTATCGGCAAGCAATGTATCCATCATTTTGAGCTGAAAAGATGGTATTCACATTTTTTTCACCTCTTTTGATTAATCAAGCATAAAAAACATCTATTTTTGAAGACTTTGTGTCCATGACGGCCTGATATCAGCGATAATTTCTGGTCGTTCTATCAACAAATTGAATGGGTTTGTATTTCTATGGTGACGTTCAGTTCAAATGAAGATCGATTTGCCCTGCTATTATATTGATCACAGCAATTTTTCTCGCATGTATACTCAAACCATATTTTCAGCCATGAGTTACTCCAACGGGCAACTGTGCAACAAACGATTGGCCGTTTAAATCAAGAGAGCAATAAAATGAAGTTGTAAGCGAAGAATTACATTGCAGCACGATACTTAAGAGAATTCGTGTACCGTATACGAACCCTCAATATCAACAAACTTTGATAATCTCTTCCGTTTTTAAACGCTTGCATTGCAACATTGCGAGTCCACTCAAAGCAATCGCAATAAAACTCTTGATTTTCCGCATCCTATTAAACGCAAAGCACTCATTTCCCCCCAGTGAGCTGTGCAAGCTCAACAAATCTGAGTTCCCACGCCTACTACTGTGGAGATGCCTTCACTCAAATCCACCAACAACGCACGCCTTTCGTTGTCAGGGACCTAGACGCGAGGAGAACCACCGGGCAATGGACCAGCAGCGTCAGCATGTCGCGACTATCGCGAGAACTCGTCATCACCGGGCGTTCGCTTGTGTGAGTGGAATGTCAGGGTTCTTTGCGAATCGAGAAGGAGCAGTATTTTGCTCGTCTGTTGTGATTATGTACACGTTTACGTTGGTGTTGTATACATATGTGTGCCTGGAACAACTTATGCTCTATTTATGCTCCCCGCGACTGTTTTTCGCCTGATGCTCATGTTTTTCGCCGAATTGAGTATTGGCATAGGAACTCAAGCACACACGTGTAGCAACGCCAGATGTGTGCGAAAAACAAGAGTGAGAGAGGAAGAGAGGGAGAGGAAGTAGTAGTAGAACCAAATGATTGTTATCATGGTCCTTACATTCTCGGGTTGTCCAATATGCAAAAGCCTTCCAAAGGGCATTTTGATTGTTTTGTGAATTTAAGTTGAAGGTGCTTCAAATCTGCTTTTGGGAGAGTATCATATTTTTCGTGAAAACGAAAGAAGAGCCTGATCAGACAGACAGATCTTGATTGTTATTACTACTGATGAACTTGTGGGACTTTGGAGACGAATGGTGGTCAGTCAGAGAGATCTGGGTTTTTGCAACAGTCGGTGTTGGTGTTGGAAGATGTTTGTACACTCTGTCAGAATCTCACAGTATGATGTACTCATTTTTCCCAGCGGGTGGGAAATCGTATTCTCACATGCACGGTGGGTACCTTCGAAGAAATTGTAGTCAATGTACGCTTACCAGCTGGAAGAAGAGTATGATTTTTTTTTTAAATTTCAAACTGGTTAGACAGTACTGGCCGAAATAAAGTGTTCACGCTGTTCTGTGCTTATTTATTCATAGTAACTTTTTTGTTTGCGGTTTTTCTATTTTTGTAGAGGGGAAGAAAAATTTTTTTTTTTTTTTTTTTTTTAAAAAAGGGAGAAAAAAAAATTTTTTTTTTTTTTTTTTTTTTTTTACACTCAAAAAAATCGACACGTTACTTCCACGTGAAACGCACGTAATTTTCATCCACTGCCAAAACCAGTAATAAACACGTGGAATTCACGTAAGAGCTACGTGATTTCCGCGTAAATTCACATTCTACGTGAAAATCACATAAATTTTACGTGATTTTCACGTACAATTCACTGGACACGTAATGTTCACCTGATTTTACTGAAGAAGATTTGGTTACGTGTTCAGGTGGAAGTTACGTGAAATTTCACGTGAAAACAACGTGTCGATTTTTTTGAGTGTAGGAAAAACATGTTTTACTGTTTTTTTAAAGTGTGGCAAAAATAAAGTGCTCATGGAATATGTTTCTTCCTCAGGACTGGATAGCTACGCTGAATTCAATACCATGTATGTCCTCTTTAGCTTCGATGATTGCTTGTAAGCGTCGAGGCATGCTTTCAACAAGATGCTTAGATGGTTTCAAGGGCTTCAAAGAGCTTGTTTTTGTTGATAACGTCGCCTTTGTCAACTTGCTGATCGAGAATCGACCACAATTGGGTTAACATATGGTGATTACGGCCCAATTAAGCAATTTTATACGACATCCACGGATGAACGTCATGGTTTTTCGTGCCTTGTACTTCGAGTTATTATCCTGTTGGAATATCAACTTGTCCTCTAGCCCGTCTATCAACAAAGGCTCCTTCAAGTTTTCGTTTAAGATGTGGTACGTTGACGTCATTATGCAATTGATTTTCACCAAATTATCAACTTTCGGTCAAGCGAAACATCTCTTCCTTATGTGGCCTCCTTCATATTTGACACTTTTCTGCATGTTCCGGTCTTATAGTCGTTCACTCGACTTTATCCAGACCTTAGAACGTCCTTTCGATTCGAAAAGATTGTACTAACTTTCGTCGGTCCATGGAACTTGTTTCCAAAACCCAACAGGCTTTTCCACGAACTGTTTTGCAAATGCGAGCTACTAAACTCGGTTCTTTTTTTAAATCAATGGACGGCATACTGAAAGCTTGATCTTGTTCAGATATATTCACCTGCAGGCTTTCAATGATGACTCAGCAGGAAATAGTTGGATTGTTCCAGGTTTGGTGCACAATGTTTGCGTATTCACGCGTTGTTGGGAGCCGTTTCCGCCCACGTCCCTCTTTCCAAATTTTACCTACACCATTTTAACTAACACCATACATGACTGCAGTTTTCCGCATAGGTATTTGCTTTTGACAATCTCTCACGATGAGTTTACCTACCGATACGGAAATTTGCTTGGAACACATTTTCAGCGTCCAAACGAAATAAAAACCGCGTCAAATAGAAATAACAGCAAGATGTCGATCTATTGATAGGAAACAAAAGCTGTGACAGTTAAAAAGGAAGTACAGAGCGAGGTACACTCAAGAAAAAAAAATATAGCATGTTAGCACATTTTATCTGTCAGTCAAAAAATGGAACTTTTGTATAAAATTAAACATGATTATATTTATTCAAATATTATTTTAGTTTCCAACGCGCAGAGTGGAAACACTCTGAAAAGCCTACATAATTGTTGCATAGACATTAAATATTTGTATTGGTACAAAATTGGTATCAAAGATGCTATCAAATTATATCTAGTTAGCACATGTTTTTCTGACAGTACTGTAGATCGATTATCAGGGATTTCAACTCGGCAGTCTTTTTGGTCAAACGGTAGCTTTGAAACAGCAAAATGTTTTAGAACTGCGCATGTAAACTCAGACAACTTAAATGCATGTATATTGAAAGCTATTTTCGTGATGCACAATCATAAAAGAAAGCTAGAACATTGAATAAAATGCAAAAATATGGCTTACAGGGTGTTTCGATCAAAATTCGGTCGACTTAAACTTGACGCATTTCCTCTCATCGTGCATTAAAAATATTTGCACACCCTTCATTTTGAAGATGTGTGCGTGTAGCATCATGCCTTTATTTTGATTTTGAGATTAGCACTTCAGTTATCAAAATGTCGTTGAAGGAAGAGAAGCAACGCATAAAAATTTTGCACGTGCATGGTGAAAATCCAAACTACTCTCACGCCAAGCTGGCGAAATTGTTGAATGTGGCTAAATCAACTGTTACCAACATATTAAAAGTGTTCGGTGAACGTTTGTCAACAGCCAGGAAAGCTGGATCGGGGAGAAATCGAAAGCCGGAGGCCACAGCGACGACAAAAAGAGTTGCCCACTGTTTCGATCGGAACCTCAACCGCTCCGTCCGAGATGTCGCAAAGAAGCTGGGATTGGCGCCTTCAACCGTGGATAGAGCGAAAAACGAGCTGGACTGTCGACATACAAGAAAGTGGTGACTCCAAATCGCGACGATAAAAAAACACGTCGGCAAAAGCACGATCGCGAAAGTTGTACACGACGATGCTGACGAAGTTTGATTGCGTGGTACAGGACGACGAAACTTACGTCAAGGCAGACTTTATACAGCTTCCTGGACAGGAATTTTACACGGCAACCGGACGGGGAAAGGTGGCAGATATTTTCAAGCACATTAAACTGTCAAAGTTCGCGAAGAAATATCTGGCGTGGCTGGCCATCTGTACCTGTGCCTTGAAGAACAACGTTTACATTGCGACGGGAACCGTCAACCAGGAAATTTATCTGACCGAGTGCCTACAAAAACGTCTACTGCCTTGCCTGAAGCGACGTTCTATTTTGGCCGGATTTGGCATATTTCCATTACGGAAAAAAGGCCATGGAGTGGAATGCTGCCAACAACGTTCAAGTGGTGCCCAGGGACAAGAACCATGGGCCATCGTCAAGCGGTACCTTAAGAAGACTCAAAAAGCTGTTGTGAGCGAGAAACAGTTCAAGGCAAACTGGCGTTCTGCGGCGAATAAAGTGAAATGAACAATAAGCAATGCACTGCAATGCAGTGAAATGAACAATTAGTAATGGATTTCCGTTTGGTGGTTTGCTAAAATAGGGTTAGCTAACTCACTGTAGACTGTCGGAAGATAATTAGAACTTCGCTGATCTCGATCTGATGATGTCCATCAAGGAAGGCACAATTGTCATCCATGACTTGGGCCAGATAACCCTCATCCAGCCCTACAATCCCTCATCCAGCCTACACTTCGCCTGAGGGTGCCAGCCTGTATTCCCCCCTTACCCTGTGCTCTAGAATGTATGTATGTAACGTACGTAATAGAATATAATATATGTATTTACAAAATTTATCAGACATCTTCTGGATTGCTACTGCAAAATAAAAATTAGATGTGCATTAATATCCCAATAGTCCCGAAAAAGCTCAAAATCAGAGTAGATCAGTCCAATCAAAGCCGATAAAATTTAAATGAAAAGATATTTGACTATTCTACAAGTCAAAGAATGCAGTTTGAGTGATCGAAAAGCAGTTTGAGTGATCATCAAAAATTTCATGATTCCTAAAATAAATGAAGTATCTTATCATAATACCACTAAATACAAATATTTGAACACAATTCTAAATTTCTTATAATCACATGTAAGTCTTTTATGAAATAGTAGTTGAATTTCAACAGTGTTTCACTGTTCAGATTTAATGCAGAATAACAAATTGAGCATTACAAGCATTAAATTGTCATGCTACTCCATGCTCTTAAATGCAAAAGTAATTTGAAATGCAAGTCTCAAAAAAAGTACCATAGCAGACAGATGCCCTGCGCAGGCCGAAATCAAAAAAGAGGGTGGCTTTACGTAGGTTTCCAAACACCAGTCGATAGCATTACGGAGCCATTACGTGACGCTCAATCATCGATATAAGCAGTTGGCTCGAAGCTGCTTCTCGGCCCACCAACGCAAGCTGCAAAGCAAACTGAAGCATAATCCTAAGGTGTTCTGGCAACACATCAATGAGCAACGCATGGAGAACGGTTTACCTCCATCCATCGCTCAGAACGGGGTTATTGCTGAGTCCATTGTCGACATCTGTAGCATGTTCTTGGAAAAGTTTGCAGATGTTTTCCATAACGATGCCCTCCAGCCACAGCAAATCGAAGTTGCTTCGAATAACGTCCGTCCGGTATTTCAACGCAATCCCTATCGACGATGCAGATATCGTTGCTGCTGCAAACAAGTTAAAGACGTCAAGCAGTGCTGGACCGGAAGGTATTCCATCCGTGTTTCTAAAACATTGCATTGCTTCGCCGACTGCACCATTACGCCACATCTATCGGCCATCATTGACGATAAGTTTCCGCTATGGAAAGTAGCGTACATGTTTCCCGTGCACAAAAAGGGAGCAAGGAGAAATGCTGATAAGAATTTCGAGCTTGTGCGCATCCTCTAAGCTGTTTGAACTGACCGTTTTGGAACTTGTATTTTTCCACGTGAAGCAATATATCAGCGACAATCAACATGGATTCATGCCGAAGCGTTCAACGATCACAAACCTTCTATCAATCACTTCCTTCATCATGGATGGGATTTTATCTGGTTTACAAACGGACGTTGTCTACATGGACCTATCTGCAGCCTTCGACAGAATCAACTATGACATCGCTGTTGCAAAACTGGAAAGACTTGGCTTTGGGTCCTCCTTGCTTCACAGGTTCAAATCGTATCTCTGTGGCAGAACTCTCAAGGTTAAAATTGGCGATGAGTTGTCCTCTTCGTTCCCGGCCTTTTCCGGCATTCCCCAAGGTAGTCATTTTGGGCCGCTGATTTTTCTCTTGTATTTCAACGATGTCCTGTTGCTGTTGCTGAAATATCATCGGCTAAGCTTTGCTGACGACCGTAAAATCTACACTCGCGTGGATTCGCTACGAGACGCCTTACAGTTGCAAGAAGATTAAGAGACAGTACAAAGGTGGTGCGAGGTGAACTGTATGCTCTTGAATCCGGGAAAGTGTACCGTTGTCACTTTTTTTTAGGAAGAAGTCACCTATTATCTTCAATTATTCCTTGGTTGGAACTCCTCTGCAAAGAGCCAACCAAGTAAAGAACCTTGGTGTGGTACTGAACAATAAACTTCCGTACAAACCTCAGATGTCCTACATAATAACAAAAGCTTCCCGAGATCTCGGCTTCATTTTTCGTGTGGATAAAGAATTTCGAGACGTGTACTGTCTTAAGTCGCAATTGATGAGGTCTACCTTGGAGTATGCTGCCATGGAACCCTCATTTCCAAAATGGCGTGTTGAGAATTAAATAAAATAAATAAATAAATATAAATAAATGAGCGTGGAAAGCGTGCGGAAATTATTAATTAAATGAGAATGGAATATATACCCCACTTGTACACGATCTTCAGTCGCAGTAACTCACTTCGCTATTGTCAAACAGAATCCCTACTGAAAAGAACGATGTTGGGATATTCTTCAGATCCTACTTCGCTTCTTTGATCAGCTGTTTCTCGGATTTGGCCACACAATTATTGGATTAGATTTTGCGTTTGAGGTTGGCCCAGAAATTTTCAACTGGCCACTGCTGGGGAACGTTTGGAGGATTCGCGTTCTTTGGTGATGTTCAAGCGGTCCATCTCTTCTTCCAACGACCTTTTGGTGTAATGGGGCGATGCCAGGTCTGGCAAAAACACTATATCTTCTCCCGCTTGGTGCTTCTGAAAATCTCCGCACTCACAGTAAGTCCAACAAGTTTCTCACTGATGGTCAGCTTCAGTAATAACTTCTTCGGGAACTTGGTTTGGAAGATATACTTGACCTAGCTTCACACTTTTTTAGAGTGAGACGCAACATATTCGATCCCCCGCAAGTCGTGGACGACCACACTGAAAAAAATGAACTTTCATAAAGGGTGTCCCACATCAATTTGCATCACGTATAAAAACGCTGTAGAAAATTATCTAAATTAAATCTTGAAAATTTGGGTGGAAGTAACACTCAAAGGGTTTTTTTCTTGTTGTTGTATTTTTATCGCTGATAAGTTTACGAAAATTGAAAAAAAAATGCGTCACCCGAAAAGCAATGTCGTGAATTGATTTTGAGCAAACACCTGGAAAATCCTCAACTCTCTCATCGGGACATCTGAAAACAACTCGGAATCGTGCAGTCAATGGTGAGTCGTGTGATTAAACGTTACTACGAAACTCTGAGCATCGAACGGAGTAGAGAAGCGGTCAAAATGGATGTTATATTAGTGATCAAGGTCACAAGCGTGTCGTGAAAGCGTTTAAGCGTTTAAGTCCCAATGCTTCGGTCAGGGATTTGGCCAAAAAGTTGAATCTGTCCAAGTCGTTCGTTCAGAGAGCCAAAGACCGGGAGGGACTGCATACGTACAAAGTGCAGAAGGCTCCAAATCGTGACGAACGGCAAAATACGGTGGGAAAGTCACGGGCTCGGAAACTGTACACCCAGATGCTGACAAAGCCTGATTGTCTCATCATGGATAATGAGAGTTACGCCAAGGTAGACTTCCGGCAGCTTCCGGGGCTACTGTTTTTTTTCCCGTCCAGTACAAGTTTGATGTTCCGGAGGAAGTAAGGAAGTAGAAACTCTCATAGTTCGCCAAGAAAAATATGATTTGGTAAGCGATCTGCTTATGTGGCAAACTGAGTGCGCCGTTCGTGACTACCGGGACTGTAAACGGGGAGATCTACCTCAAGGAGTGTCTACAGAAGCGTCTGCTTCCTCTGTAGAATCAACACGAGGGCCCTACGATCTTCTGGCCCGATCTAGCTTCGTGCCGCTTTTCAAATGTTGTCCTGAAGTGGTAAGGCCTGTACTCGAACAAAAACGCACCAGACAAAAGTGTTCGCCAAAAATTTATTTTGAGTCGGATTTCCTTGAAACTTTCAGGAAATGAACAAATACATATGGAATATGTTTTGGCAAAATAACGTTATTCAATTTCTTTTTCATCGCTGAAAATCCGCACCTTTCTTTTAAGACCCCTCATTACATTTTGTGCAATGGTGGAGCCGACCTTTTTGGTCACTTTCATCCATTCTTTCTTCAACTCCAGCTCGTTCTTAAATACCTTGAACGATTTTCGAAATTTGGCCTTCATTATGGCCCAAAATCTTTCCACCGAACGAATCTCTGATGAATTTGGGGGGTTGGCGGTTTTTGGTACAAAAACAACGTTATTGTCTCTGTACCAATCCAACGTCGATCGCGCGTAATGTCATGAGGCCAGGTCCGGCCAAAATAATGTCTCGCCTTCGTGGGACCGCAGGAAGGACAACAGACGCTTCTGGAAGCACTCGGTGCGGTAAATTTCGCTGTTGATGGTACCCGTTGTGATGTATGGTTTACTAAGTTTACCGCATTGGCATATGGCCTGCCAGAGCAAGTATTTTTTGGCGAATTTGTCCACTTTCTTCTTCCTTTTGTCTTCCGGAACATCAAACCGTGATTTGGCAACGTAGAACTCCAGCCCCGGTATCTGCTTTGCGTCTGCCTTGATGTAGGTTTCGTCATCCATAACCACACACATCGGTTTCGTTAACCACTCTCGATACAGCTTCCTTGCGCGGGATTTGGCCGCCATGTTTTGTTGATCACGCCGGTTCGGTTCCTTGCGGACCTTGAATACACGAAGCCCAGCTCGTTTCATGGTTTGCTGAACGAAAAGTTCGGATTACACTTGAAATAATCGAACACCTTCCGGGCCTTCACAGGGTCAGCTGTCTTCGATTTTCTTCCACTTCCAGCCCGCCGCTCAGTCGTCTGGGACTCCTTAAACGATTTTACCACCCGAGACACAGTTGTATGGGTGATTCCCAGTTGTCTTCCAATCCATCTCATGGTCGCAGTAGGATTTTCCATGACGGCGCGCAAAATTCTCCGGCGATTTTCTTCTTGTTTCGATGACATGTCAATAACCACTGAACCGATTGTTATGAATTTTTGCACATGTAAACAATTTATTACAAACTAGTTATACCCAGATTTTCATCAATTTACCCACGGGCAAAAAGTTACACACGGATGCATTTTGGTGCATTTTTTTCGAGTACAGGCCTTACGAAGCCAACGGGGTCACTTTCGTACCCAACGCACTGGAACTAAGGCCCATCGAAAAATACTGGGCTATTATGAAGCAGGCACTACGAAAGCATCCCAAGAAAGTCAAATCTGAGGAAGACATGACGAAAAAGTGGGTTTCCGTACAGAAGCAGCTGCAGCCAGATGTTTTACAGAACCTAATGAGTGGAGTTAAGCGTAATTAAGCCGAAGGTGCGAGCGTACGGTTATGGTATTGAAGCTGAATGAAATAAATCTGCCAAAAGGTTGCTTATGGGTTATTTTTTATTGCCTGAAAGTTTAAAAAGGAGGCCCAATAGAGGGTCTTCCACAGACCAGGTATTTGTGTAATCAATTCAATGCAAAAGCTTAAGATATGTTTATACCCCATAAGGACTGTTCATTTCATGAAATGGAAAACTATTTTTCATCGAAAACTGTTTATTTTTTAACAAATTCATTTGTTTCGATTATAAAAATGAAGATTAATTTACCTGTAGAAGAGTTTGTGTGTATTTTTTAAATATTTATTGTATATTCGTGAACAGCTATAAATATTTTTTTTTTCCTTGTCGGTGTGTTTTGGTTTTCTTTACTTTTTTTTTTTGTTTTTGTATGCATATTTTTTTGTTTTGTATTGTTATAGGTTCTTTTTCCTCTCTTTTTGTGTGGTTATAATTTTTTATAGTTTTTTTAATTGTTAGTTGTTGGTTTTTTGTTGTTTTTTGTTTTTTTTTTGTTATAATTTTTTTTTTTTTTGGTGGGGGGAAAGGACGGGAGGGTAGGAGGGGAGATGGTAGAGTATGAATATACAGTTATACTTTTGGGTTTAGGTTAAGGAGTTATGTTTATTTCTTTTATAACGTTTGCATAGAAAAAATGGACTTTTTTTCGGATGGCGATAAAAAAAGCTAAGACAGATAATTGCTTTTGATAAATTTCCTATGGAAGGTAATTATTTAAGCTTAATTGCAAAAAACTTCTACGCCCTTGCGAGCGGCCTTCCGGCAGTTAACCGGAACATTTGCCATGGCGGACGAAAACATGCCTGTAGGTATGTTTTTGAGTTCTTTCTTCGTTTTATTTATCAATTCCTCCTCAGTTTTCGCGACAAAGTTGTTGGAGTAGATCTTACGCTTCAGGTTGGCCCAAAAATTTTCGATGGGACGCAGCTGGGGGACGTTGAGCGGGTTCGCCGACTTGGGTACCCCATCGATATGCAGCCGCTCCATCTCCTCCAACGATCGCTTCGAGTAGTGGGCCGCCGCCAGATCCAGCCAGAACACCGCGTCTTTGCCCTTATGGTAATTTTTGATGAACGATGCAACTTCCGGCAGGCATTTCTTACTATAAATTTCCCCGTTCACGGCTAGTCAGAAGCGAATGAAGAGCGGATTTGACATCCCCTTCTCGCAGATTGTCAGCCACAGCGGCACCTTCTTGGAGAACTTGGTGTGTGAAATGAACTTCCCCTCGGAGCTCACTTCCTTCGTGGGGGAAGTAAAAAACGAAGTGTCCTGCCAGTCGTTGCCATCCAGGGTGAGATAGGTCTCGTCTTCCATCACCACCGCCACGTCGCGATTCGCCGGGAAAATCGAGTTGATCATCTTATTCAGCCGCTGTCGCTGCGTCATTGCCTGCAGCTCCGAAACCAGTGGACGTGACTTACGCTTCCTGACATGTCTGTTCATGTTCGCCAGGTACTTTTTCACTGTTTGGCCGGTTGAACCGACCTCCCGTCCAAGCGTAAGAAGCGATGTAGCCACCTTTTCCTCGGTCTTCCTCTTCAGCATCCTTTGGAGCTTTTTGTCGCTCAGAGTCATCGGCCGTCCGGAACCGAGCCTTTTTTCGATGCTCTGATTGTTGTCTAATAGTGCCAAGATATTGTAAATGCCGGAACGGGCGTATCTGGCGTCCACAAAGTGCCACACGATGTCCGTTTTCGACGCGGCGGGGTGCCGATCTTTGAACGCGCACACTTCTGAACGGAGTTGCTTCACTGTTTTTGCCATCATGGTTAAAGTTCGACTGATAGAGCCGTCAAATTTTGTCTGCTGACTCATGGGTTACTATGATTGATGCTGCAAGGGTAGTTTATGCGGGTAGTCAGTGCGGGTGAAGGTAAACCCATAAAAAATCGGCCATTTTTGTCCATTTTTTTAATGCAAACGTTAGTACCCGTTATGAAATACGAAAAACTCTTCATGCCACAAATCACCTGCAATACCAACACCTTTTTTCGGACGGGGTGGTTTTTATGTTCCGGAAGGTATTTAAAAAAACGTTTCTCTGGTGTGGGAGGATTAAATTGGGGGGGGGGGGGGAATGGGGACCATTTTTACGCACGTCTTGTTTTTTTTTTAAATTGCCCCGTTTGGGTTTTTTTGGGGGGGGGGTGGTAGGTGCCCGTGGTCTTTTTTTTATATTATTTTCAGGGCATCCCAACAAACATTTTTCATTAGGTAAACGCTTCATTGGCAATACGTATACAGCGTTAAACTGAGTAATGGTTAAGTAGTGGTTGCACATGCGCCCAGCCAATGTTTTTACAGGCAAATCTGGCGAATCTACCCAGCTTCACGAAAATGCGAATATATAGCAAGAAGCGTGTATACTGCTTTTAAAAAGTTAGTATTATTACCAATTTGCAGCTTCTATGCTTGATAATCATTATTTCAACTTTATCTCAACTTGTATACATCTGATACTCTGCTATGGATACGGAAAAATGTCTACAGCTTGATTCCAACTAACTAAACAATGATCTTATAGTGTGCAAATGATAGCTTTTGTACAGCCTTTCGATAAACCGTCATGCAGAATATGTAATCGGTTCATACATAGCCTAGGAAGCTTTTATCAGAAAATTATACAACTGATTACTTTACTGTTCTCAAAGACAGTACTTTTGAAGCGCATATTCAGCATATTTATTTGTTCAAAGCAATTTCTATTTTTATAACTATGGCAAACAGCGTCTTATTGCTAGTCTTAACACGTTGATATAAATGCTTAAACATAGTTACTATACAGCAATCGAAAAAAATATGTATGTCAAACACTGTTTACAATACTCGTGGACGATATTACGGCAATGTTGATTTTTTACCGTTGTAGAGCGCAATCAACATTTAACTATATGAATGATATATTATAATGTTTTAATCTATATATTTATATATAACTTACCGACATACTTAGCCAGTTTAGAACTCTGCACCTTTGCCATAAGATCCGTGACTGTATCCTCTGATCCATATCAGCTGTGAGGAATTCCAGTACCCGTGTTCAAAGTGTTCAAACCAGATTTTAGATCTAATAATGCTGAACAACATTGATTGCTGATGCTCTTCATCGACTTGTTCATACTGTTTTGAAAATCAGTGTTACCAAAATTATTATAATCTTAACATGCTCACCATCCAATTTTCATTGTTATCTGTGCTGTTCTCGGACCATTTGTTATTATTATTTTTTAGATACTTTATTACTGCTGAGAGTAATAAAAATTGTAGAGTAAAAAAAAAACATTTTTAAAATTAGGTACAAGAATTTCCTGTGATTAACAAAAAATGCCACACAGACCGAGGATTCCTGATCTACTGCTCAGTGGCCCGATAGAATAACAACTAAGCCACCGAGACATATTCATCAATCTTTTCACTAACTGTGTATAAGAAGAAAACGATTCTTATTTTGAATTTATGTAACATAATGTTATCAAAACAATGTAATACAATAAACTTCAACAGAAATTGTTCGTGTAAATCCAACAAGATTTTATTTAATCCTGTACACACAAATTTGTATCCGTGTATAATTTAAACGTTCTACGGTGCACAAAATCCTAACCAACTGAAACCCTTTGCTTAGATCTGCAAGACAGTTTCCAAGGCAACTTTCTAGGGCTTGGTGTCAATATTGTCCACCTGGAATATCGACAACCGGAGTACTCGAAGGAGTTCCCAACAATGTTCTAGGATCTGATGGTAGATGAATGTCATTGTATTGATTTTTATGTATTGCTAAGATGATCCTTCAATGCGAGGTGGGATATGTTATGCTTCATTGCCCATTCCTGAAGATCATCACGAGAGGTATCATCAGTTTTTCGGTAGTAAGTACCGCTTTTCTTATATGTCTTCAAAATCCTTCGAAGCATTATGAAATTTAAACACTCTGCTTGATAAAATGGACGGTATTCCTTTCATTTCGTTTGACAGCTCAGACGAATGGTTGTAAGGTGGTTGACATAACATGAAATGAATGCGCTTACTTAGCTACACTCAGGAAATTATCCGTACGGTTTTCATACGATCGGAACAATGAACCACAAAGCAAGGGTCCAAGACTCATTCCATACGAAATCGTATGAAATGATTTGATGCATTGGTCGAGTAAAACATGCCTTTTATACACTTTCATTTGACATCACTTATCATGCGTGTATAGGCTCATGGGATTGTGGCTCGTCTTTGGTCCGGGGGTTTGGTCCGTGCCTCCGGGCAGTTCGGCGGATTCATGTCTGTCGGCACGAAACATACATTTTGACTTTTGTACCATTCTAAAGTCTCCTTTGCGTAATGACATGACGCCAAATCAGGCCAAAACACTACTTGACCTTCCTGCTGCCTGATCATCGGCAATAATCGCTTCTGGAGACATTCCTTAACGTATTTCGGAGTGTTCATCGTCTCCGTTGTGATGTACAGACTAGATGTTTTACCACACTCGCATATTGCATGCCAAACCATAACCTTCTTACCGATTTTTTCGGTAAAAATTGCCTTCTCCGTTTCGGGGATGTCTGTCTTCGCTTACAGTATAGAATTGTGGTCCGGGAAACGTTTTGTAATCTAGTTTCACACACGTTTCATCGTCCATTATTATACACCCAGAACTTCTACACAATAACGAATCGTAGAGTTTACGGGCCCGTGGTTTCACGAACGCGGCCTATTTTGGGTTCCTTTTGGGTTTTTTTCTGCTTCCGGTTTGTTTTAGCTCATGTCTTTCTTTGGCACACATGACGTTACTCGACGAGGTCCCTAGTTTTTTCGCAACATCCCGAACGGAAGTCGCTGGTTTTCGCTTGTAGACATCCCTGATCTTTTTATCGATATCCGGACTAACAGGACCAGATTTCCGACCACTCTTCAGCGCATCTTCAAACGTACACTGTTCTCTATATTTTCGAATCGCAGATCGCACCGCTCCGACGCTTACATCCTCTTCCTTGGCCATTTTTTTCAAGGAGAGTCCGCTCACAGTGCACCATTTGTGCACGATACTTTTTCGTTGTTCCGGAGTAAGACCGCGCATTTTGATAGGTAACACAAAACCGAGCACTTTTTTGATGCTATGTCATTCAGAAATGTGCAAACAAAAGGACGCAGCCAAAACATGTTGAAATATTTCATTATATTCAAAGTGACCGTTAAAATAAGGTGTGCTTATACTTTCTGGAACAGTCTATACTTTTCATTTATTGAGAATCCTCGCTCCATCGTCGCATCGTCACAGGATCCGCACCTTTTGACGTAGACTAGGTATTGTTATTTATACTGCGGTACAATAAAAAAAAACGATTGCGACCGTTGCGAACATTAGCCAGGTTTTGAGTGTTAATATCTCAGTCATTTCTCCAAACATTTTCAAAATTTTTGACCCAATCGATCGAAAATATCTCTACGCGTCGATTCCAATATTAAAAACTATTGATTTTTAGCAGTAAACTTTTGAAAATATTGCAAATGTAAGGTGATGTCTTATGTTTTCGTTTTGCAGAGTAAATTTACTAAATGCCAAGTATTTTACAGTACTTAAAATGTAAGTAGGAGCGATCTCATATGCAGCAGTGAACGATATAAAAAGGGTACCCCTTCGGTAAATGGTTCATTCGTTCGGCTGCTTTGGAACTCTTCAGAGCGGCACTGAGTCAGTATTGAATTGCGGTGCTAGCGGTGAAAAGTACCCTGGAGGGTGCTCTGGCGAGCAACCATTGGCCAGGTAGCTGATGACTCTATAGCCTTTGACTAGACAATCGGCAGTCATTGGTTATGCAGTCGGTTAACCAAGCCAGTGGTGAATTTGTAGTTGGTGCAACCACGAGGGAAATAAGTGTGATCTAGTTGACAGCCATCTTTCGGTAAGGCAATTGAGTGGTATGAATGGCATAAGCCAGCCACCATCATCATCGATTCATGATGATCAATTATCTGTCATAATCATAATTTAAATTATCTGTTAACATCTGGTGCAAATATTACGCTAGTATTACTGGCTAATGATATGTTGCACAGTATTAGTAAAGATGTGAATGGGCCATACGACAGATCAAAAGAAGAACGATCAAATATGGACCACTTAAAATCCGTCTTTTTTAGGACGACCGATTTGATTTTTCCAGCTGAAGAGTTTGTTTGAATTGGAATATAGCTAACATACCGTTCCAAATTCTTGTCAATTAGAAGCCAGCGGTGGCATAAAAAGTGTCAGCTTTGACTGCGCCGCATACCTTAAATTTTTTGAACAAATTTAAACACGGCTACGAAATTTACACGCTCTCTATATTATTCCGAAGCGCAAATATAGAGCAAGCTTATGCCAAGAGCAGCATGCCAAATAGAAATTTTACAAATGGCGATCAACACGAAATATTGAAACAAATGATTATAACATTCATTACACATTGCTACGTAGTCCTGCGTCACCTTTGCGTACCACTTCATTGGGTTGTCCCTTGTAGTTTTTCACAAATGTTGGTAAATTTGGCAGTTTCATCTTGGAATGACCAATCAGTTCTAGCCTAAATTTATCCGAAATCCGTCAAGGAACGTCTTTGAGGTCGGCATCGAGCACAGCTGCCCAAATTCTTCTTTCACTTTGTCAGCAACTGCAGTGATCAGATGGTCTTCATCTTCGATCTATCCAGACAAACCTTCAGACGCATTTTACCTATGCCCGCGAAGTGAGTTATAACATCAGGGTTAATGCAGGTGACGTAACGTGTTAAAGTGTATTTTTATGGAGATTTGTTGCGTAGCTTCTTCAAAAAACCACAGTAAAGAGATCGACAGTCGTTGCGAAATGCCAAAATCAAATGGTGATTTAGAGGCAGAACAGATTTCAAAATCCACATTCTACATTATTACCCTAGTAATATTATAAGATTACAAATATGTTCCAACAATTGCTTCACAATATTATCTTAACTGTTTTGTACTTGAATTTTCACAACAAAATGATGGTGCTCTATACACACAATGGCTAAGAAGAGGTTAATACAGCGGAGGTACCTACTTCTATTGATCTATTTATTATCTAGGATGAAATCCTTACCGAAATCGAGCGTTGCAGTTACACCTGTTAAGTCACACTTGATTGCATGGCTATAATTATCATCGTTGGTTGGTGTCTTCGAGGTGGAAAGAAATACTGATTTGGAGGTAAGTACGCCGAACGTCAGTTATTTAAATTTTCCGCTGAAGACCTTATCCTTTCTCGTGGCTGGCGAAGGCAACTCGGCCCATAGAATTTTCTTGAAACGACGATTGCACAAATTGCAACGTGCAGATCCGGAGTCCTTTAGATCTGCGTTAGACCATGGATACTGCTGATTGCATCTTGTAGAATAAGTTGTCGAACGCGCACTTGCCATTGCCAATAGTTAACAGATGTTGTTTTCAATTCAACTTAATCACACCAATGGCAAAAACTGAATGATGATTTGACTCAATGATTCAAGGTTCAAGGACCGTTGTTTTCTATTTCATTAGCTACTGCTACTGCAGAATTAAAGAGTATGCAATATATCTATTTCTGTTTGGCAGTGTGCGTCACTATTCGCGCGTGAAATTGTGGATTCCCACTGAGAAAATGTCAGGCTCGTCGGCCTGACCGTCGGGCTCTGAACAAAAGGTTCGGATTTTGAAATTCCCAACTTCTTCCCTTGTCTCAAATCTTGTCTCAAAGGTATCTAACAAACATCTAACATTAGACGAAATGTTAGAAATGTCTCACTTTTTTTTCACATCCCAACGTTGGACTATGATTGGACGAATCCTCCTTATTGGGAATCTAATGAATCATATCAATAAAGCAACTTTCCATATTCCACATTCTATCAATTCTGACAACACTGCGTTCCCGAGCGCTCCCCTTTGTTGAGTGGTTGGTTCTCAGTTAGTCCTATCCTAGGAGAAATCGTGAGAGAAGTGTACCTACCTAGAATGATCCCAATTTGCGAGTAGCTCCTTTGCCTCCCACTGACAGCAGTACCAGCAACAGTAGCAGCTCAGTAGCAGAATGACGACGACGACGACAATGATGATGATGGCTGCTGTGTTGCTATGTTGCATAAACTCGCTCTCGCCAATGTTAGCTCCCGTTCTCCGATATTTTTTAGCCATCGTCGTTTGCCGTCTGTCTCCCTGACTCTCCGTAAAGCCATTTAACATACAAAACACAGTGCTCACACACTTGGCTTGCCTGAGCAAGGTGGCAATTTCCACAACAGGAGGATCCATCCACAGATTTTCGGGAGAGGATCGCGAACCGCTACTGCCGTGGTATTGGTGCCAGAACGCGCGTAGCAAAATTTTTCCCATGGTCCGCTTTTCCGAGCAAATTTTCCTCTTTTCGCATCAGTTGGTTAAAATTTATGCACCCGTACGGAATCATCCACCGCGAGTGGCCTGGCAGCTGGCGAACAGAAAGAACAAAAAACAGACCCTGAAGGAGAGATTTTCCATACCTTGCTGCTTCTGTCGAATTGTGTCTTTTGGTGTGAGATTTTAACAATTTCGTCCAAAAAGACTAATCTGTGCCGTCGTTTGTTGTCAGAAGAAGCAATAGGAAAAGAATGTGATAGTTCACGCAGGTGGCAGATTGTGTGTGTAGAGTGTGGGTATTTTTTTTTTCCGGGATCACATCTTGAAGGATATTTGCGAAAAAAAATGCGTAAATAATTGAGTTGCATCAATAAGGAATGATGCGGTTGAATAAATGATAGCACTTTGTCTGTCTGAATTGACTCCAACTGGTGGGTGCTTTCCATTCGATTGAGCTTTCGAATGGTGATCGCCAATAAGAACCGGACTAGTCCAGACAGCTCGAGTGTGGGTGCAAAGTGATAAAAATATTGAGTTGATTTTTTTTCTTGTGATAGGATTTACAGAGGAAAAACTTGTTCCTTAGTGCTGGTGTTACACTGCTGGGCCCGGATCGTGCGAAACGAGCAGTTGCTGCGTACAACAGTATCTCAGTGATAAAACCGAACGCGGACGGTCTGCTATCTGGTGAAGATGATAAGCCATCTGTCAGGATTTTCCCATCCAACTAAAGTCTGAAGTGAAAGTGAAAATCTCGGTTTTAATTCAGTCCGAACAGAAGATTGATAAAATCGAGCATAAATCACTGCTCAAAGGCCGAAAACTGTCGAAGAGAGGGGGAATTGGCTTTCCGACTCGACTGCTTTTCGGGGAAACAAGTTCAAAAATATTCTCTACCAGAGTGAGGTGCGAGGGAGTGAGTACGAGTGAAAAATTGAAGCAAACGTACAAGCAATCGAAAGCGAAAACGCGGTGATGAATAGGGAGAGAAAAACGCAGGAAAATATATTTTCTTACATTTGAATCAAAAGCAACACTCTGCAGGCTCCCACATAGTGTACCGTAGTTCCAATTCAGTGCGAGTGTGTGGAAAAAGAGAAAGTAAAAACAGCATAAATAAATCCAAGGAGCAAACAAAAAGTCTCAAAAGTGTGTGAATAAAAGAAAAAATATGTGGAAAAAATTGTAATTGTTATTGATCGGCAAGTAGTAATGGGCAGAGGAGAAAAATAAATTATATTAAAGCAAAAGAGTCAAGCCTAAGTGGGTGCGAAGAAATAAAAGAAGGTGGAAAAAAAGTGTGCGGACTCTGGAAGTGATTTTCCGTTTCTTGGTCCTCTGGGGTCGTGCCAACAATACATTTGCGTGGACGTCGAACCTGTAATTAATAATAATAGTGTAAGGAAAAACCAACCAAACGTGGCAAAAACGAGTGGCGACGAGGTGGCAGCTAAAGTGGCAACAATTGTGTGTGCTTGTATACTCACTTTTCCTGTGTTGGAAATTTATGCTCAGTGAGACGGAGGAAACCAAAGAAGAAAAAAATCGCTGTCACTAGGGAAACCCCGAAGAATTTCTTAGAAACAGAGCAATCTGCTGTTAGTATAGGCAAATTTCTCTCCGTGCCACAGCAAGTCGAGTGGTGGAAGCCGTGTTCAACAAGAAGCAAAAGGCGAAAGAAGCGAGTTTTTCTCAAGTGCCGAGTTCAGCACCCAGTCGTCGTCGTCGATGTTCAGTGTATCTGTGTGAGAAAAATAAGAGAGCTCCGGCTGGTGTTAGTGGCTCCTCCGAGAAGAGTGTTAGAGCATCATCATACAGGTTTCCATCGACCGACAACGCGGCAGCAGCCAACCCGTCAGTCAGTCAGTCAGTCAGCTAGTCAAATCGACCCAGTAGTGTGTGTATCGAAGAGGTGCGTAATGTTAAAAATAAGTAAAAACCTCACCCTTCATCAATCCCACACCCAGCAGATTGAACAGCGACTTTAGTAGTGGTTCTAGCATAAGAATTAAAATTATTATATTCATAGCGAGGGCAACACCGCAACAACAAAATAGCCGACGGGTGAAAAGCGCCAAGTAAGCGATATCCTAATGGAATTTATTTTAAGAAAATTAGCATGATCGCACGCAGTGACCGAAAGGAAATATGTTTATCTTTTCTCTTCGTAGCCATAAATCTGCGTGATTCTTTGTTAAATTTTTCTCAATTCGAATAAACGTCTTCTATCGAATTCGGAAAATGTAGCAATGAAGCTATTTGACAGCTCAAGCTGATCGGATATGGGTAATAAACGGTGGGTGGATGGGACTTGCATGGGTGGCTTCATGACAAAGCAAGAACTCCCATGCTGATTTATGATGTATGACTGGAAAGCGCAGCATCAGACATCTCATGCTATGGAAAACGGGTTGGATCGTTGAAATCGTGCAGTATAGCTACCATAAGCTTTTGCAAAAAAAATATGCTCTTCAATAAGTTTGGTTGTTAGGTACGTTCAAATGTTTATTTTGATTTAGTCGGAACTGTTTAACTCTCATATGTTTGTTGGGCAAACATGACATGTCCTTCAAAAGCGACATACATTGGTAAAATTGACGAATTCGTCTGGAATGATAACCAAATGTTGATACTTGATAAATAATAATAACGTGAAACATCCTTATGAAAGTTTATTTGAAATGGAAGCATGAAAGTTTTCTTTTTGATTTTTATAAGTATCCGGAACATCATTTTGCCGTTTACCACTCATACCCAAGTAGCACACGAAACATCTTTTAAATTCAACACTTAGTTTTCATGGATCATTTTTGATCATTTTAGTGATTACATATTTTGTTACAGCAAAATTTATTTTACATATCACGAGATTCTAGATATTTCATTAATATTTCACCAACTTGAAACGAAACCTTATATTAATGATGCTTTCATGACACGTTGGGTGGACATAATATGCATGTAATAATAACTTTGCATAAATTAAGATAACTACAATAGAAGAATAATTCATGTATCAATAACCACGCAAATATCAATTGGCTTTTTAATCTATCAGGCGAGAAATGTAGTATATGTTGAACTACATAATTTAAATTTCATAACACACTCTAGAAAGGTTCTTAAAAACATTCACCGTTGCTTCAGAGTTAATGTTATGGCACAGGAGACTCTTTATATGGAATGGAAGTTGCTAAGTGCATCTTCAGCGGTGGTCTATTTTTGGAACAACTCTATACTTGATTTGCATCGGCAAAACTTGAATAGAACCAGCTAAAATAGACCAACGTTGTGTTCTCCAAACTGATGTTTTATTTCTTGTTGTTAAACCCGCCAACAACTGTCATTCTGTTAATTATTCAACATCAGAGATCAGAAATTTTTTGATTTCATAGATAGCAGCTTTTTCGCAAACTTTTTACCATGATTTGACCAAAAAAATTCTAGAAGATCTAATAACAGCCCGTTGGTCTGAGTTCCAAGAATTCAGGACACCACGTTCTGTCCGGCGTCAGCATTACCTGCACCAAACACGGCCACTTATTGGCACATAAATACACCGTAGCCAGTCTCAAAGCTTTTTGCGGAACAAAAAACACCAGATTGTTCTCTGAAACAACTAAAAAATAACAGAAATTCGGTCCATCGGCCTGGAATTCAAAGTTTGTTTTGTGTTTCTCTGTTCGTCGTTTTACACTTGAATTCATGCAGTTTTTAGACATTTAGTAGGGTTGAGGCCTTAAGATGCACTTTTGAACGAAGAATACTGTTGCCAATTATGAACCCGATAGGTTTTAGAAGAAAAAAATTCATGACGAAGTGAATCAAAGTGCAGGAAATAGGATCCATCTCCTTACTTAGAGCGTTTTCTACTTTTATTCATGCGACCCATTGAGGGAACGAATTGTTTGTTTAAAACACTTTTTAAATGTTAAATGTTTCCACAGCAAAGATACTTATAGTGCGATGAAATCACCCACTGCACTAAAGCAATTCATTATCTAACTACAACTTTATTCACAATACATTTTTAAAGTTACCACAGATCGTCGAAGTATTGTCCTTGCGCTTTCTGGTCGTGAGGTTTTTTGCATCTTGCAAATCCTTAATTTTCAGTTCATCCTTCAAAACCTCTAAGCAGGACTGAATCTGGAAGTATTTGTGTGTGTGTGTGTGTGTGTGTGTGTGTGTGTGTGTGTGTGTGTGTGTGTGTGTGTGGGGGGGGGGGAGTGTGGGTGTGTGTGTGTGTGTGTGTTTAAAATCATTCTCCCGATGGATGGTATCAACCCGGGAGTATTCGGTAAGTTTTCTGTATCTTATTATTATAATAAATTTATTTATTTATAACATAACACAAATAGAACGGAAAAGAACGAACTCACAGATTTGGATGGTTAGATTCAACCTCATTCGCTGAGAAATGTTGCGATAGCGATTGATATTTCCACAAAGATGAACTGGTGAGTAATTTTCAAAGACTTCGACTAACCTAGATAAGTTCTAACGTAGAATAAGTAGATTTTCGAACTTTCGGTTAAGGCTAGGCAGACTATGTTTCTTTACTAAGCTACTAAAATAGTAGTTAAGCTCTTTTCGATAACCATCAAACTTATGGATGTATTTTGGACTATGATTGGTTTTTAATTGCACATACTTTCTCAGCTGATTTACCATAGGATTTTTTTTGACGTGTTTTTTTCATCTTTTGTACATTTCCAAAGTTCGGACAATGTCATAGCTTGATTTTATCAACGCGAGCTTTTTGATTTATTTTGTTTTATTATTAAAAAATCATGAGATTAATTTTATGCTCAATTATTTATTCTACAAATCTATAATAAACAAGACAAACAAAGCAATAATTAACAACAAAAACGCAAAACGTTACAGAATCAACCATTCTACCGTGTCCCGCGTTGTGAAGATGTTCCAGAAGACTATCGAGCAGCGCGCTGGAAGCGGCCGAAACCCGAAAACGGAATACCCAGAGAAGACTCAGAAGATAAGGCAGTACTTTAAGAACAACCCGAACCTTTCCACCCGAGACGTGGCCAAAAAGGTCAATTCGTCGAAGTGGTTCGTCCAGCAGACCATGAAGCGGGCTGGGCTACGTGTTTTTAAGGTCAGGAAGGCGCCAAACCGGGCTGACAAGCAAAACACGGAGGCCAAATTGCGTGCGCGGAAGCTGTACCGTGAGTGGCTGGCCAAGCCAGGCTGTCTCGTCATGGACAACGAGACATATATCAAGGCGGACACCAAACAAATCCCCGGCCTCGAATTTTTTGTCGGTACGTCCCGCATGGAGGTTACTGAAAAGTTCCGGAAGAGAAAGATGGATAAATTCGCGAAGAAGTACCTGTTGTGGCAGGTGATCTGCGAGTGCGGACGGTACAGCAAGCCGTTCGTTACACTCGGCACCATAAACGGGCAGATTTTTCGAGAGGAATTCTTGCAGAAGCGCTTGCTGCCCTTCCTCCACTCTCACCGTGGTCCCACGCTGTTCTGGCCGGATCTCGCTTCGTGCCATTACGCCAAGCCTGTTCATACACGTACATTCTGAGGTCATCTTCATATACAATAAGCCAGGCATGAAAATCTTCACATAACAAATGGATGTATGAAGAATTTTCACACTTTCAGAATCAAAAATGGAAAACGAACTCACCAATGTTCCTTATCTGATGCTGGGAAGCTCGTCCGTATGCGGGAGCGGGACACTAAAAAACAAAAAATGGAAAAAAAATACTACCGACGCACTTTCCATTAAAAAAAAAAACACGACCATAACACACTATGAGAGGTATTCCATTCGCAACGTTCTACGCAAAGCACTCGGAGAGACTATAATTTCACGATTTATTTTAGTTGAATGAAGGAATTTGATTGATTTTATTTCCGCGAAAACGACGCAGCAAAAGCAAAACACGTCATTTTCAAAGCACGGCTTGCTGCGATCTTCGGACTGAATCTGGAAGGATTTAAGCCCTTATTCTTTTAAAAACATCTTCCTGGCTTCCTGGTAGCCGTCCTCTTTCGTGGTGCCGCTCTTGTTTAATCGGTAAACGAAAGCCAGGCATCCAACAAATTTCGCCACTTGGCGGCAACGATGGGACAGATGTCCGGGTGTGGTTCTTTATGGCATTCCAAAACTCGCCCCTCTGTTGGTCGGTTCCTCTGATCGAGTCCTTGGACACTGTCAGCCAAGACCTGCATAGCTGCTCGTCCTCGTCATCGGAACAGTTTTTTCGTGGCTTTGTATCGGACTGCAACATCCTTTACAAAAATCATGTGTTTTTCAGTCTCACAGGTTGCCAAACTCTGAATAGGCTAAGCTTTTTACAAAAATGTATTAAGAGAAACGAAATGAAACGAAAAACTGAAAACAAAACAGCAACCAGCAGAGAAAAAGTTGGTTTGCGTAAGGATTTGCGTTGTAAACGACTCAGTAGTTTGAATAGTATAGTTGGTGGGGAGTAGGTGGTAGAGGGGATATTAACAAATTCTACGCTCCATACTAAATTTCAAAACAAATGTGTGAAGAACAGTCTACGAGGGGAGGGGGGGGGGGGGGTGAGATTTTCAAAAATGAGTCTAAGTGGTTTATGAACAGGCCTCAACGAGTGTTATTAAGGCTGACTAAAAGTAAATTATTATGCACAAAAAGACCTGTGACTCGTGGTTCAATGAGTAAAAAAAGTCCATTAATAGTTGCTTTACAGTACTTTTAATAAAACTTCAAAATTACAGCATCAGATAGTTACATGTCTACATTTCTAAAAAAATCTCGATCATCTATGTTTCCTCTTGATGGAGCCCATCAGCGCATTTTTTCCATTTTGCCCGCATTTGCTGGATGTCATTGACTGCCCGCCGCTTTGTAGAAGTCGCTGCTTTGAAATTGCCCAGTATTTTTCTATTGGTCGATATTCCGGGCAATTCGGAGGATTCATTACTTTGGGGACAAAATCGATTTTGTTGGCAGCATACCACTCCAGAACCACACTTGGAGTGATTGCAACTGGCCAAATCGGGCCAAAAGATGACTTTGCCCGTATGCTTGCGGATGAACGGCAATACTCGCCTTTTCAGGCATTCTTCGCTATAAATTTGGGATGTCATCGTCGAGGATGTGACGAATGGTTCCGTTTCCACGCGCCAACCGCAAAGCGCTTGCCAAATGATGGCCTTATTCACGAACTTGTTGTGAAACACGAACTTGAATCTTTCCGGCACATCCAGTCCAACGTCCAGTCGCGATGTAAAACTTTTGACCAGGAAGCGGCTTAAAATCAAGTTTGACGTATGTTTCGTCATCGATCAAAGTGCAACGCTTGTGATTCATCGAAACGCGGTCGTACAAGAGCCTTGCACGCTTTTTGGCCACGGAATTCTGTTTCATGTTCCGATTCAGATGTTTACTGGCTTTGTACGACTTGTCTTCTTCCCTAGCAAGGACGGTTCCTGGTTCCTGTTTTTTCGTAGGTCCGGTTATTCCTTTCCTCACTAAGGGTTTCCTTGTAGGTTTTGAGCACTCGAAAAACTATTGTTTTCGGCATCTCCAGCACTTTAGCCAGTTTGGAACCGGACCAATCTGGATTTCCCAGGAGTTTGTGCACAATATTTTTTCTTCTTTCGAGCTCCATTTAAAGTTATTTCTGAACGCGATCGACTATTTTTATCAAACTTGCATCAATTGTTCTCTATAGAAGTGTAAACAAACCAATGTTTGAGATTTTGAATTCACGTTCAATTGTTATGTGTATATATTTTAATTGAATGATTCGCCATGAATAACTCTTAAGAAGGTTATCCACGTAGAAGCGTGTTCAAACGAAATCGTAGTGTGTGCATGTGCATAAAGATTGAGTTATTTGACGGATTTTGTAGAGCACAGTTGTGCAGGCGCGAGTGCACAATGTTGCGAAGAATGCGATAGAAGCTGGAGACATCGACCAGGTTACGACACCAACGACTTATCGGATGAGTTGGAGATCTCAGCTGACGAATTGTCCTACATCAAAATGTCAAAGAACATGAAGGCCCAAGTTTACGACAACATCATGAGCTCAAGCAATAGAGCCCCCAGTTCTACGATCATCTGGCGTTGATTTCCAACCACTGCCTGCGACTTAGCTACTTCCCCTCGTGTTGGAAGTCCCCATCCCCATCCAGAAACCTACCTCTCTCAACAGTTATAGACCAATCATCTTTGTCTCAGGATTATCAAAGTTGTTTGAGAAAGCGATCCACCGTCGGTTTCTTATATCTGCAGAAGAGCTCAACATCCTGCTCGACGAACAATTTGGCTTCCGACGTGGTCGTTGTACAGTTCATCAACTGAACCGAGTCATTAACTTCCTAAGACGAAACAAGTCTGTATCGAAATAATCTGCCATGGCTCTTCTCAACATCGAGATACAATCTTCCCATCTTCCCGGTGACGATAATAAAAAACTATCTGTCCGGTAGGACTTCTGTGTTTCGCTGCAATGAAAAAAATAAATGAAAAAGTCAATAAGTATAGAACAGATCGAGTCACTTGGTTGCAGGAGATTCTTTACAATACCCTTCATCTGACATTTACTTAGTTTTTGCCGAAGTTTGCAGGATTTTTTTTAAAATAATGGCGCGAATTTTTCAAAGAAGCAGTGCTTTGTACAGGCGCCGCAAATTTTTGGCGGATCATTTCTGAACTTTAAATCTCAAACTTATATTGCACCATCCAATTATTTCAGAAATACATTTGTTCGACTTGCTTACAGGTCTTCTACAACTCTTCTGAACAACGTGCGGAGAGCATATTCAAGAAGAAGAAAAACTAACAACTACGTGTCTAATGATGTTTTCATGCCTACATCTAAGGCACCAAGTGTCTCCATCAAAATATAAACTTTTGTATGAAGTAAACCTCTGAATTTGACGTTTTAATAAAAGTCAAATTCTATGGCACAGCCCAAGCAACGCACAAGTGTTATAACGGTTGAAAAAATTGTTATATGACTAGATTTGGTTATAAAGAAGCTTACTCAACATAAAAGCATGAAGATGTGTTACTCGGGAGGCATGACTGAATTACTGCAAAACGATTTTTTCAGTCCTAACACCGACAAAGTTTCATTGGATTCTGAGATAGTGACACCAACTGCTGGGCAAGTTGCCTTGAAACCCCTCATCATATTGGTTGGGTGTCACTGAAACCTTGTATGTTGACGGTTCAGCTGGTTTCTTGTCTCTCTGCACTGTTGTGTGTGATATTCGATATGTGATGATATGTGATATATATATATTTTTTTCAGGCATCCCTGTTGGTAAAGATTACGTTTGAAAACACTGGTCACTCTTTTTTCGGTCGCAGTGGTAACCTGGTTTTGGTTTCCTCCTGGAGCTGGCATTTTAGCGGATTTTTTGGGTTTTGGGTTTTGCTTTTGTGCTCTTGCCTTGACACTATTGGATAACTGAATGGAAAGTGGCAAAAACAAAATAAAAGCAACAATCCGTATGCGCACAAACAAAATGAGCGTTGTTCAAGGTTTATCAAACGCACGATGAGATGCATCAAACTAATGCCGTCCACCAAACGAATGAGTTGCCCATTAATGAAGTTATTTTTTTTTGAATTTCAAGTTTGTTGCTTACAAGAATTCACTTATTTCATGTTCTCGAAAAATTTCCCAAAAAAATGCATTTCCAAAATTATTCAATGAGAGTTTTCTATGCCAGGTACCATTTTTGCGTTAATATGATACTGTGGCATGTAAAATCATAGCTTAAGCCCATGGAGTTGGGCAATTTACTTTAGCAAACTTAGCTTAGCTTAGGATGACTGCACAAATCAAATGGATTGATCCGAACTAGTGCCAATTTGTACACAAAAAAAGCCGTTCTCACACATGTTATGAAAACTACAAATTTATAAACCTTATCAACATTAAATCACATGAGGTCACATGAGGTCTATACATTGGTTATATGTTTGTCAAATTATCAGCCAAAAATATTGATAATTGACAAAGTTACTGAAGGATGAACAGGGCGTTTTTTGGAAGCAAAATTTTGCTCGGCTTTTTTTGATGCTGAGTGTAAAATGATTCAATGGGATGAGAATAGCCGTCCACTCTCACTGTACAAGTTTTAATGAATTAATATATTATTGATCAATTATGGCACTAACCATTTGCTTGCAATCAGATGGGAATGAGACAGGAATATAAGTGTAAACTTTGCTGATTTTTGAGTCTGTGTTTACCTCTGCATATCCACAAAAATCCTCAGAGGGAGTTTAAAAAAAAAGTTGAACCCTGGTTGCATCAGAACATACTGATACGATCACAATTCTGATACAAACATCTAGTGAAATATTTACTTAATTAGTACCGTTTTCCGATATGAATTGATTCAAACCAACAATAAGAATGCTGTTGGCTCCACACACAAAAAAAAATGATGGTGGTTTTTCATTGGGAAAACAAGGTTATTTAAATTAACGATTGAGAGGCGATTTGGACCAATTTATACCAACATTAAGGACTCCAGCACATCAATCAGAAAGAGAAGGAAATACTTGTTTAATTATGGGGGAAAGATGGACAGTATGGATCATAATTAAGGAGTGTATCGAAAATAAGCTATCCACAAACTTTCTTTCAAATTATGTTGAAAACCGATAGTTTATTCATACAAAAAATTGATCCTTTATTGTACGAGGTCAAACTTGAACATAATGAAGACCGGATGAAATTTAAGTTATTCTTTCACGAATTTTCGAACTTTGGATCGAATGCTCTTCATCAAGTTCCGGACAAGTGTTGCATCGCATGAGCCCAAATTTTTTGAACTCCTGCATGTTTCCAGCTGCCTTACCAGTTTTCTTGAAGACCCTCTTCACGATTGCCCAGTAACGTTCGATGGGTCGAAGCTGAGGGCAATTTGGTGGATTGATATTTTTCTCAACGAAATCTATACCCTTTTCCGCAAGCCAATTGAGAGTGGTTTTGGCATAGTGAGCCGACGCTAAATCCGGCCAAAACAGTGGAGGTGTACTATGCTTCTTATATAAAGGCAACAATCTCTTCTGGAGAAACTCAGATCGATAGATTTCCGCATTTATAGTTCCGGTAGTGTAAAAAATGGTTGACTTCAAACCACAGGAACATATTGCTTGCCATACCAGTACCTTTCGACCGAATTTCTCCACTTGAATCGACCTGTCCGCATTGCTCACATCTTCCCCAACGACGGCAGTAAAGTATTGTGGACCTGGAAGGGTTTTTGAGTCCTCCTTTACATAGGTCTCATCGTCAATCAAAACGCATGCTTCCGGACGCTGCAAAAGACGCGAATACAATTTCCGGGCCCTTGTTGCCCATGTGCATCCACTATCTGAGTTACAGTTTGCTTACCAGTCTGGTAAGTCAACAGTTACGGAACTGCATAGTGTGGTTTCAAAGGGAGGAAAAACCTTGGGAAAAAAAAAAGCCCTTTTTCTTCTTAGATATTGAAGGAGCTTTCGACAACTCTTCCTATTCGTCTATGGCTCGTGCCATGAAGAAAAGTAACTTTGACATGAACATAATTAACTGGATTCATACCATGCTCGCAAAAAAAGAAATCACTTCTGCCTCAAAAAGCAGAAATCACTTGTGCCTTCTGCAAAAAGAGAAATCACTTGTGCCTTCTCCACAATGATTTTATGGCTATCTTACGAAATACTTGTTTACCTTGAGCAATTCAAACAAGTTTTATTCAAGCGTTACTCCTCTTTTTCAAGAATAGAACAAGTAAAGATGAACTTATCGCGCTCCTCAAAAAATCTTGTTAGTCTTGTGCAAGAAATATTAGTTTTATATGTGTTTTATGGTAGTTTTAGATGAAACCATTGAAAAAATGGCGAGCGTGGCTATTCTGGATTCCCTCGAAATGGTAGCCATTTACATATATATGCAAAAAAAACTCTCGTTTTTCCAATGCTACGAACAAACAATGCTGTATAAAATACATTTTGAATCATACAATGGATTGCAGACACAATTTATTCGAGATTTTACTATTTATCAGCCTTGTCACCTAATTGTTGAATTTTCAAGTATTTTTTATTTTTCAAATAAATAAATGTTCTAGCAATAATTCCGAGACGCATTAAAATTTTCGAACTTTAATGTTATAAAACACCAATAAACTGAACGTCGCATGAAAAATTTATTAATTGCAGGATAAAAGCTCAGGCATGTATTGTCAATTTTACAATTAATTTACATACGTATCCACTTTGGAAAAGAAACATCATATGTATATCGGTGTTTTTTTTTCTCTTAAAAAACTCCCCATTCAGCAGAACGAATCCAGAAATGGAATCTTCGAAACATATTTGTGACGGACTGGAAGTGTTCTTAAAGAGGAAAATCATAAAACTACCAAAACTTGTGGTAGTTTTATCATAGTTTTAAGCATGTCCTGCATGTCATTACAAGTATGTACCAATATCAAGTTTTAAGCGAATCTTGGGAAATAGTCTTGATAACCTCCTGTAGTATGGGCCTTTTTGAACTTATGAGGGTTTTATGGCTGTTTTATCGATGTTATGTAGAATATCTAGTTTTATGCGTGGTTTTATCCAATGAGTCTTGAGAACTTCTTCAAGTGTACCTTAAAATTGAATTTGTTACTTGGGATTGCTATAACGGGAGCGATGCGCAGCACTCCATCAAATGCGTTGAATGCACTTCTAAATCTGCTGCCTTTGCACGAATACGTGCAACTAGAAGCGGAAAAGAGTATGCTTAGACTTAAACGGCTGAAAACTTTCCTGTATGGTGACTTAGTCGGTCACCTGAGTATTTCACAAAGCTTTCAAAATGGGCCAGTGATGTATATGAATGGAGACTGGATGAAACCTGTGGAAAACCATGACATCCCTTACAACATATGTGAAACGTCACGTATAGATTGGGAAGACGGAGGTCCCACTGTTCGCCAGGCTCCATAAAATTCTTCACAGATGGCTCAAAAATTGGAACAAAACGGGAGCAGGAATCTTCGGCCCTGGGGTAGAAATCTCAGTGGTGATGGGAAATTATCCAACGGTTTTGCAAGCGGAGATCTTTGCTATAATAAAATGTGTTAACGTTTGTCTGAAGAGGAAATATAGATATGCAAATATTTGTATTTTTACAGACAGCCAAGCGGCACTCAAAGCGTTAAGTAATTATAAATGCACATCCAAACTTGTCTGGGAATGCATTCTTTCACTGCGAAAGGTGTGCCAAGAGAACTCGGTAAATTTATTCTGGGTTCCGGGACACTGTGGCATTGAAGGCAATGAAAGGGCAGACGAGCTTGCTAAACAAGGTTCAAATGCACAGTTTATTGGCCCAGAACCATTCTGCGGTATATCATACTGTGCCATAAAAAATGGAATTAAAATCTTGGGAAGTGAAAAGGGTGATGACCAATTGGTTGGTCACCACAAAGTGTGTTCAAGCGAAAAGCTTTATAATTCCAAACGTTACAATCAGTAAAAAGCTTCTGGAGCTCAATAAGAGAGTTCTTTGTACCTATACTGGCCTAGTAACCGGACATTGCCCGAGTAGATATCATTTGAAAAACATTGGCCAGGTTCAGAATGATATCTGTCGTTTCTGTAACATGGAACGTGAAACCTTGGAACATCTGTTCTGCAGTTGTGATGCTTTGTACAAGAGCAGACTTAAATTTCTGTACAGTGGCTATATGCAACCTGAAGAAATTTGGACTGCAAATCCTGGAAAGGTGGTGGGTTTTATCAACTCAATGTTGCCTGACTGGGAGACGCGTCTTGGGCTGGTCACTTGACAAATGGTGATCTAGCTTTAAGATGCGAATTAGAATAGTAAACAGGGGTATACCACAAAAGTTCAACTCAGTGGACGCAGTAGTTCTACGCCCCAACAAAAAAAAAAAAGTCCCACAATCAGAGAGACTAGCAATCGTCTTGCTGTTGCCGGCCTGCCAAGGGCGCGGGAATTGACGTAGCTGCCCTCTCCGGCCCACGTGTACCGCCGGGACGAACTTCGCAGCTGGAAAGCGGGGTCGAAAACGGTCGCTGACTCGAGGTGTGGTGTGACGGGCCTCTCGCAACTTGCCACAATCTGTCGGGAAAATATGGCGTCGCACGACAGTCACTAACTACCTGCCGCAGAATCTAATGAGCACACCATTTACCTGTCGCATCCATAAACCAATGTTTGCACCATTCACTGCCAACTAATGCACACCCTGTGCACACTTTAGCTAAATGCCTACTTAGATAACTCGCTAACTATGAGGGAAATGAGGAAAAATCTAAATAAGTAAATTGAAGATTCTTCACGTTTTTGAATAAAGCTCACCTGAACTTTCACACCACGGCGCGATAACCCTACTGGACCGATCTCGCCTGTTCCACAAACCAAAACAAAGTGAACGAGTCAAGTTCTAAGCTCCTCAGATAAACCGCAAAATCTCTGTATCTCCATCACCGGAAATCACGCAAGTCCACGAAGTGGAACCTCGTGAAGGTCGCTAATCGCCTTTACGCACACTACTTCCCTATTTGTTAGGAGAAAGCATTCCATTTTCCCTTGTGAGAACGGTCTCTAAACCTGATCCCACCCGAAGATTTACAAAAGCCAGCGGGGTCAACGATACTTGAACCCAGGTCGATAGCCGATACTCGCACATGGTAAAGTCCGTTTGGCTGACGATTTACGCTCGGCGTCATAATTCAACAAGTAACTCATTTTTCTTGTTGTATGCGAAGTGGAGCAAATGATGAATGAACTCTAAACTAATGGTACTCAAAGTAAATTAACTATTTACAAGGGGTAATTCAATAGGTATTTCAACATCTCTGTAATGTGTACAATTTTATTAAATCTACTAAATTCTAAATTCAAAATCGTCGTACCGCCACAATTGTTCTTTTTCTCCACCAGCCGATCACCCGCAGCACCGAACAAAAGATACCCGAAATAATGGATAACGCGAGTTAACTTTCTGTAGACCGGGGGTTCTTTACAAAAAATAACTACGACTAGACTACTCTACTTTTCAACTCAGACTAATTTTATTACATTCAATTATGCTACAGTTCACCTCACACAATCGATCTGCATTCTCAGCAACTCGCACGATGGGTCCCAAGTTCGATGTTGTCGTTGCCAGGTCGATGATATTTGCTGACCGTACTCGATGCTTCTGTTGCCGTGTTGATAAATTCGCTGACGCTGATGGTACTGTCGTTGGAATGCTACCAAGTCCAGGTAGCAACGTCGTTAACTCGCGCTATGCCCGATAAAAAATAGTTAGCAACAAAGTATCTACACAACCATCTACAGTCGATGTTCGAAGCAGACACCAGTTAGTTGATAAATTTACTATTACGAAAAACACACGAAAAAAAAAACACAGATCAACCCGGCAATTGAACCCAAAAACCTCCAGCACAGTGATGCATTTTAGCTGAGCGATCGTTAACTACGCTGAAGAAAGACTAGCAATGGAAATAGATAATGAAGTCCTACTTAAGTAACTTATTCAACTCCTTATTTTATCTAAGATGTCTTTAATTGACTGTGAATCCAAATTTTAAGTAGGCGATGTTTTTTTTTGGTTATCTAAAGTATTAGACAATTATGCAATCATTTTTACAAAAATATTATATGTCAGAGCAATTTGAAAGCTTGTCTCTTCATGGATCATCAATGTTGTCGCAAAACGCATTTTAAAAACCAACATAAAAGATTTTTGGAATCACAAAACTTCGACGAAGAAAGACTTTCTAAGCCGTTTCTATAAATTGCCATTAGAAACCACCCACATACTTTCTCAGCAGTCTTCCATCCAATGCGTTAACATCGAAATAAACCACCGAGAAGGGTCTGTAGGCGTTTGTTGGAAGATTCGTCTTTGAATTGTTTGAAGCTTTTATTGATTGTTCCTGATCCGATTCGCTCCGTAAGACCAGTGAAATTTAATTTTGATTGAAACCTTTTGCCTTCGGCAACTGAGTTAACCACAACCCCGCATTCATCCGAATAGACATGGCTGAAATATTTTGAAACCAATATGTGCTAGTTTATTAGATATGTAAATGTCGTAAGCTACACACATTCAGTAAGGATTTCCGAAGCTGTATATTTGCACAGCATAACCATTTTTCAATTATTCAGATCTGGTGCCAATCATCAGCTTGACCATTGCCATCTCCCGAGCCCTGTTGCGATGTTGCGAATGATGATAAATGCTTAATAGGACGAAAAATATAAAATTCATTCAATTTACAGCTTTATCCTGCCTCATCGGACGCGTTGTAATGCGCAATTACGATCTCAAGGTCAGATAAGGTGACAGTGACATATCATTACCCAAACGAAAATTGTTTCGTCTTTGAATTTTATAACCCAGCTTTTATGTGCTTTACACCCGTCTTTCCAAAAGCGTTGCACCATTTTAACAGTTGCGAGTGAGCGCGCTCCCTTCGGCGTCCTGTCTGTTTCGACTCAGGGGGTTTGCATTGGAAAGTGTCGATTTCTTTTGGTAGGATGATGGCAGGGTCGTAACTTAACTGGAATTGACATAAAGTTGAAAATTTTAGATAGGAAGAGAACGAACACAAAATGACAGATTTGGTTTGGGTCAAGTTTAATGGCTTCGATTGGTGGATAACGCAAATTACACGAACATTAACATTATCGACAGCCATTATTTCGTTTTATGTGATTATTGGCTCGCGATAATTATCTGAAACAACTAACGAAATATGGTCAAATTAACTCCCATAAAGCTTTCCTTCACTTGATGGCTTAATCTCTAAAGTAGTAGTTCAATTATTATTATAGGACAGTTCTTTAAATAGCCCTCGTTGGAAATGAGCAGTCTTTTGAAATACCATTTAGTCCTAACTTCAATAAAAGGGAAAATTAATTAATAATTTCAAGTCATAAATTTCAGTCACACGCGGTTTCCATTTGCTTCATGTCTAGCCATGACCTCGCATCTCCCATGTGCTTGAGATCGGTGGCAGCTGAAGCTAGCTGCCACACTGTCCCATGAGATTGGAGGCAGTTATCATCATTTCGACAGCAACCATCGTTCATTCACTCATCACGAGCCGGTCTCTGATCTCCCAGTCGTGTGCGGTTGCGATGAGCCGATGAGTAATAAAATGAAAGTTTAAGCAAGCGAGGAAATGTTGGTTTGTGCATGCAAAAAAAAACGACAATCCCTCTATCACATGCTCTCGAAATTAAGGTGGATTTTGCTTAGTTTATCAACACTGCTACATTAACTAATGTGAATGGTACTGCTCCCAATATTGGCCGTAGTCATGAAATGTCAAAGGATGGGCATTTGGAAGGTGAAATTTTAATGGGAGAAAAACTTGCCGACAAGCAGACACAATTTGGGTGTTTGTGTTGTCAATTTCGGTGCGGTGTTCAATTTTAGCAGACAAGTTGTAGTCATTCTGATTATGCTGATGATGATGTGATGGTGATGTGAACTACCATCTAATGTAGCAAGGCAACTGCCTATAGCACTGGACTGTTTTAATTAAACGATTTGATCAAGGTTATATTGTGGTAAATGTTTCATCATGTTCCTGTAAGAAGGGCCAAAAACGTACGCAGATACACTTACGCGCAACCCAAAGGTACAGGGGTCTAGAGAGTATCTCCTTCCAGAAACAAGATCGCAGAAACCACACGAAAACCAACCAACGCCTAGTAAAAAGTCCCACTAGATGGGGAGATTAGCCCGCCCTTCATTCACGAAATGTTAACAAGAGGTAGTTGGCAGTCCCACTCTTCCTATCCAAATCGATTCAAATGGGTGCTCGGATGGTCCCTCCATTAATCCCAACATATGGTGTTATATAAATATATGGAAAATTCAAAGAATTCAATATGATTTCCCCCCCTCGATTTTGAAATCATTATACCTTGAAGCTAGAGATTAGAATATGTTAAAATGAAATACTGAAATACTAAATAATGTACTTATAATAATAAAATACAGCTATTTGCCCTTTCAGGTCATGCGGTGTTAGATTATTGTATTTCTGAAAAGTTAAAAATTTCCAAAGTCTGTTATTGATTGTTGGACCAAAACATGTTTTGATATAATACAATAAAATTGATTACCTTTAAGCTAACAATGAGGCGAAATTAATTTCAAATATGTTTGAATAATACCAAAACGGAAACTTGATAAATAAAAAAAATGTAAATTGAATATATCGATAATACTTGTTTACTACTGGATCTATGAAAGATTATTTGTGTTTGTGAAATGAATGAATTGATAATAAATAATGTTAGCGTTTGAAATATTATTTTTTTTATGAAGAAGGAAAAACTTTTTTGATTAGAATTTGTCGTAAATAATTTTCTTAAAAAAAATAACGTAAAAAACCATCCTTTCTTTTCAAATACATAGCGTGGGTTATGTTTGCTAAAACTTACAAAGATACATAATTGTGAAGCTGAAAATCTATATATGTATAAAGCTGAATTTCTGTCTGTGTTAAAAAGGGATTAGATGTGTCGTATAAAATAAGGTAAAGGGATGTTATAATATTAAATGATGGTAACAATTCTATCTGTAATTACAAGTCTGCAGATTGTGGTCCGGCTGCAAATGACATGGAAATTCCAAGAACGATCTTAAATTAGACATATATCATAGTAAAGAATAGTATGTGATTTTACCGGAATGGAACTGACTCTTAGCTTCGGGTCAAGCTGGCCAGTTTTGTGCAAGGGCCATGTTGTAGTCAATAAAATTATACACAAAAATTGAAAATTTAGTGAAAATTGGGTTACGGCAAGCATTGTACTTGTGCGAAAAACGCATTTTATTATTTTTTTTTTTCCCCATTTTGATCAGTAATGCGTTTTATGATATAGTTAATTCAAAGCAAGCGCGTGTTAGAAACTGGATGCACACAGATTATTCGAGAAAATTTTCATTTGTTTCCATAGTGACACGCCATTCCATGTAACAATTTTTGTGACTGAGTGATTACATAAAAAAGCCATAGGGTAAGAATCTCGGTGGCGACTCTTTGTTGTCTTCATCGCACATTTTAACGTACAGTACACTACAGTAAAGTAAAATCAAAGTTTTCTAATAAAATCTGTCAACGCCGCACCAAAGCCAAACAAAGCAAAAACATGATTAACCCTTATGTGTTCGACAAAAAAAAAAACTGCTGTAGGTGATCAACAGGGAACCCGGGTACCCACCAAATTCAAATGATTATAACTCTGGCTATTATTGACCGATTTTAATTCTTTTGGCACCGTTAGATTCAAAAACTCATTCGCTTTAGGGACATTATCAGCAATGACCATTTAAATTCATCTGGTTCCCGTAAATCCGGGTTTCCAGGGCAGTGGTCCGGTACGGAGACACTATTTGAAAACATCTATTGAATTTCCGGGAATGGATGTGAAAATCTTTGGAATAATTCCTAGAAACTATTTCTACTCCATTGTGAGCCATATGTCGACTTGTTCCTGCAACGGCCATTCTGTAACAGGATCCCGTGGGGCCCAGAGGGGCCATGAACATAATTAGAAAATTCATGAAATTTCGCCAGTAAGCTATTTCTCAACGTTTAGTAGCCATCTGATGATTTGTCCTCGCACCTGTCTTTCTGGAACGGGTTCCCGTGGAGCCCATGAACATTTTCAGTAGAAACCCCAGGCAATATGGGTATCAAAGTTCATAAAATTTCTCCAGTGAGATATTTCTCAACGTTAAGTGACCATTTTATGATTTGTCCTAGGACCTGTCTTTCCGGAACAGGTTTCCGTTTGACCTCAACTGGCCATTTTCATGTTTAGAAGGAAATCCTGGCAGTTTGGGTATCAAAATTCATGAAATTTCGCCAGTAGGATATTTTTCAACGTTTAGTGGCCATCTGATGATTTGTCCTCGGACCTGTCGTTCCAGAACAGGCTCTTGCAGGGCCTCGAGAGGCCATGAACATTATCAGTAGAAAACTCTGTCAATACGGGTATCAAAATTCATGAAGTTTCACCAGAAGGATATTTTTCAACGTTTTGTGGCTATCTGATGATTTGTCCTCCGACCGGTCATTTCGTAACAAGTTCCCGTTTGGTCTCGAGTAGCCATTAACATATTTAGAAGGTAACTTTGGCAATATGGGTTTCAAAATTTATGAAATTAAACCAGAAAACCATTTCTCAACGTGTTGTGGCCATCTGATAATTTGTCATCGGAACGGTCATCTCGGAACAGGTTCCTGTGAGGCCTCGAGTGGCCATGAACAAAACTAGCCACAAAACGTTGAGAAATATCCTGCTGAAGATATTTCATGAATTTTGATACCCATATTGCCGGGGTTTCCTTCTAAATATGCTCATGGCCATTCGAGGCCCCACGGGAACCTGTTCCGGAAAGACAGATACGGGGACAAATCATCAGATGGCCACTAAACATTGAGAAATATCCTACTGGCGAAATTTTATGCATTTTGATCCCATATTGCCAGGGGTTTCTACTGAAAATGTTCATGGCCACTCGAGGCCCCACGGGAACCTGTTACAGAATGACCGTTCGTGAAAAAAGTCGGCATATGGCCCACAATAGATAGTTTCAAAAACTTTGACATCCATTTCTGGAAATTCAATAGATGTTATAATAATCCGGGTTATAATAATTTGAATTTGGTTGGTACCCGAGTACCCTGTCGATCACTTAAAGGGTAAAAAAAATCGAAGACCCCCCCTTCGGCCACCCTTGCCACTATACGAAATTTGTGTATTCAAAATGTTGCCTGCTAACTTTTATTAGGATGTCTGTTGGGAAAATTGCCAACAGTACGGGAAATTCCGCTATAATAATCCCAGAAATAAAAGTACCGTAATTGGGATTGATTTTTATCCGGATGAAAATCAATCCCAATTACGGTACTTTTATTTCCGGGTTTATTATAGCGGAATTGCCCGTACTGTTGGGAATTTTCTCAACATATTATTATATTCGTTTAGTCCCGCAATCTGACCTATGTCTGCCTCCGTCGTTGCCTTATGTCGATGCCCTAACGTTTTAAGGATGTATTTATTTGCTTTGGAAAATTTAAATCTAAGATTTTTAGAGTTAGTTCTAGAATAAGCACCTAGAGTAAGTATTCCTGACTAATTTAGCTTTAATCCTAATCAATGGAAATAAGATTTCCACACTTCTCACTTCTAACATCTAACGATTTTAACAATTCTCTTTTATTTATATATTTCTTCCACACGGAGAACTGTCAAGGACGGTGCACATTGGGCTTGCGATCGTGCGCGATAATGGTAACGGAGTTGCAGGGAAGTTTACAGTAGCGGCGCGCTGGCGTGGCCACCCCAACAATGTCACTGAATTTCAGCTTCCTCTTTTAAAATAAACTATGAAATTTCGTAACGTAAAACATGAAAAGGTACCCGGGTACCCTGTCGATCACATAAGCGTTAAAAACACGGTACGACGGTACGGAAATGCTGATTTAGTCCGGGTCGACGATTCCAAGCAGTGATATGTACAAATATGCGGTGTCTGATCACTGTCTCACGCGCGTAGCATTAGAGCTGCCGAAGTAAGTCAGGGGAATTAATTTCTGCTATTATTTTTTATTTTTGCAGCAAAAACTGTTTGAGACTTGTGCCTACTGGAATCCAGTGTCTCAATCCAGAAATCCCGAGTGGTCGCCAAACATTCTCGTAGGGGGAGGTGTAAATTAGTTGAATCATGCCAGGGCAGCGAATAAACATGATAGGTACGGGAACCACACAACAGCATTAGACTCCCGAATTAAGCTCTGGATTCCTCTAATGCATATCATTCACATACTCATCAACTTATACACTGCACCACTTCACGCGCTCATCTAATTTTTCAAAGCAAATTCATGTGATTTATTTTTGCCCACAAATTGTCATGTGTTTTTTTTACAAGCTACGACCCGTAACGAACAGGTAAACAAAATCCTGTTTAATGTTAAGACAATCTGTCGTTTCTGATTTTAAGTGTGGGGAAATAATGTATTTGTTTAATATATATATATTTTTTTAACTGTTACATTGCAGACATATGAGAAGAAATAGTTTTATATTTTTTTTTCTAAGCTTGGTTTATTTTTTTAAGTCCTGATGTGTCTTTATAAAAACGGGTAATGTTTGTGACTCATTTGAGCTGTTCAAGCTGAACTTGTAAGAAACTAAAAGTTAACAAAAATATGAAATTATCTAAAAAAATATCCAGTGATACTATCAAGGTGACAGCAAACTTAATCGTTTTTTTTTTTTAAATTTATATTGTTCATTTGAAAGCACGAGTAGCAAGGGAAAGGTTTGCGCTTCAGTAATTTTGCCTTAAATCATGGTTTGCTTTATTTGTTCTGGATCGAAAAATATTCGACCCATATTTTTAAATTTCGTTATTTAGTTGACCGTTTCTGCGTTTGGGTGGTTCAAAAAATTGACATTTTTCAAAAATGCTTTTTACAAAAAATCTTTACCTTTGAACCACTAGTCCGATTTCATCAATTTAAAACGCAAATAAAAGGTAATTAAACATACTTCTAAGGAAAAATAGAAAAACACCTCCTATACTATAACATTGATTTTGAAAACATGGATTCTTTTAGTTTTTTAAGGTTTTCATGGTCTCGTGATCAAAGAGCCTTCTCGCTTTTATATTTTTTCTTGAAAGATTGAACATTTTTACGTAACATTTAAAAAAAATTGGCGGCGTTTGTATTTTTGTTTTTGGGATAAGTTTTTTCAAAAAACTTTGTTTTAAGATTTTGCTGACTATCCTACTACGCGTTTTCACTACTTGAAGGAACTTGCCAACCATGCGTCCTCATCAATCTGAAGATGTTTTTATATATTTATTTAGCTTTTTGAGAGCTAAGTGATGGACCATAAACCACGTGTTCTCATTTTTGGGAATACTCGACTTTCCCCCTCATTAGTTGTTCTTCGTCCATACATTTTTTCAAAATATATGGTGCATGTGTTCTGGTAAACTGTGTGTGTAACATTTTTTAAAAGCCTTTTTCTCTGGCTTCCGGGTATATTCAATCTTCTTTAACCGATATATGTTATTCAGATTATCAGGCTACAACTTTTTGGAAACAATAAAAAATCCCTAATTTTTTTGTGAAAATCATGTTGAATCCCTGCAATTCAAGCAGTATCGTCAAACAGATCGTTGCTATATTAATCGGGTGGAAATGGAAATACAAGAATTTATAGATAAATTTTCAGAGAAAATTTCTATACGGATTGCCGAACAGCAAGGAAGTTATTTAAAATACCTAAAAAACTATTTAAAACTATTTAAACTGAATGTATAATTATTTGTGATTTTTCTAATTTTTTTTCGTTCGTTGTACAAGATGCAGTTCAAGGATTTCATTGGCAAATGCACAAAACACTTTCCATCCTTTTGCTATATATTTCAAGGATGATTCTTCAGATTTCAAGTTCACAAGCTTTATAGCTATAGCTGAAATCACAAAACACAATCATGGTGCAGTTCGTTTATTTATAACAGATTGTGTTAAATACATGAAAAACAAGTTGCATGGTCTGAAAAAAAATCACTTTTTCTTTGATGGATAGGGAAACTAATACAAAAATAAAATGACAGCTTTTAATTTATGCAAAATGCAAAAAGATTCCGATCTTAATGCGGAATGGAAGTTTTTCGCAACATGTCATGGAAAATGTTCATGCAACGCGTTAGGAGGAGTATTGAAACGCAATGCAGCAAGAGCAAGTTTCATAACAACGGCAAATGAACTACAGACATGAGCCACTTCTAAGAAAGGTTCCAAAATACAGTACGACTATTATTCAGAGCATGATAACAAAACAATGGAACATAAATTGAAAACTGCAATGCTCACATGAAACAAAGTTCAGGAACCCAATAGTTTTATTGTTTTAAACCTAAAGATTCTCGTTCTCCAGCAATGAAACATGTGTGAATTTGTAAAATAATCGTTAGCAATAATGTATGTAGTCATTGTGCATAATAAAAACAAATTTGGAAATACCACCCGACAAGTTACGAAAAGACCCCAAAAGCGGTGTTTGAGTGACTACGACGGGAGATGAACCAGCCCAAGGCTGAAAATCTCGATAATCAAGAAACAAAAATAAAACAAAAAATTTGGAAATAAATGCATTTTATTTACTTCCCTTATATGATGACACCTAAATGAACTTATACAAATAACTTCTAATTTATGGGGACGCATGGTTGGCAAGTTCCTTCAAGTATTGAAAACGCGTAGAAAGATAGTCAGCAAAACCTTAAAACATAACTTTTTTGAAAAAAAACTTATCACCAACAAACATCACCAATTTTTTTTAAATGTTATGTAAAATGTCCAATCTTTCAAGAAAAAATATAAAGTTTTCCCGAAAATGACTCTTTTCAAGAAATCATAACTTTTTAATCACTGAACCGATTTCAAATGTTAAAAAATCAAATGATAGATAATGAAACATACCCTAAAGAAGCATTTTGACGGCATTGAATTGGAATGGAAATTGGAATTTTCAATTGTAAAATATTGATTGTATTTGTATTTTGCGATTTTCATGGTGTCTCACTTAAGAGCGCTATGCAATTTTATATGGTTTGTTGAAAATTTAGACTGCCGTACACAATATATCAAAAAATTTAAGGAAAATGCTTTCTTCGTTTTCGAAACACATTTTTTTTTTTGAAGTTATCAAGTTTTGGGCTTGGTTTTGGGTGTTTGCTCGATACCCATATACGACTTAACTATCATGCGTCTCCATTGATATATGGTGACTGTAACATAGTCATATTATCTGCACTCATTTCATTTTCGGATTCTAGACTACCATGGATTTCCCAAGGACTTTAATCAAATTTATAGATTGCTGGTGGGTATCATAAATTGTCACAGAGATGCGTAGAATTGTAATAAAATTGCATGGGGTATCAAAATTTATTAAATGCATCTTCCACGGACTTCTGTCATGGGGTACAAACAAACGTTACTTTAATTTCGATGATGATCATGCATTTTTAGTATTTGATTTTGTTTACGTAATTTACGGAATATCTTTATTGTGCCATCTACAAAAGTTTGATTCTCATGCACGTGATCAGTTAAAGTTGATTGATTTGTACTTTTTAAACAAATTTAAAGCTTATGCTGTTAAAGGGGTTTTTTGAAACAGTACTGCGACGTCTCAAGCCCGATTCAATGTAAGGTCTGTATCCGCAATAATCCGGACACCTCAAAACATGAATAAAACATAAATTTCTCATTATATTTCCGTCGTAGTTGTTTATTTCAGATTCATGGGATGTGTTTTAACAATTCGTGAAGACAAAACATAGGTATTCGGTATTTGCATAAACTTTTCGAATTTTGCGCTTAACTCCGTCCATTAGGGTTTGTACAGAGTCTTCAGAAATCGTAGAAGCCGTCTTTGTCCAAATTTGCTGGAAGTGTATAATGTCTTTGATTCCTTGCTTCTTTCCAGAAAGCTCCCGCTTCATCAGAGCCCAATATCTCTCGATTGGTCGTAACTCTGGGCAATTTGGCGGGTTTGAGGTTTCTGGTACAATGTTCACTTGATTTGCATGGTACCACTCCATCACAGTTTTAGCATAGTGGCATGATGCCAATTCAGGCCAAAACGATGGTTTTTCTTTGTGACTTTTGATGAAGAGTAGCAATCGCTTCTGCAGACACTCTTTCTGATAGATCTCCTTGTTGATTGTGCCTGTAGTGACGAAAGATTTACTCTTTTTGCCACACGTGCAAATTGCTTGCCACACAAGGTATTTTTTGGGAAATTTTGATGCGTTCTTCGTTCTGAAATGCTCAGCTGTAGCATTTTTGGCCATAGCAGAATAAATATTCGCAGATATTTCAAATATTCGCGGTACAAACGTCGAGCCCGTGATTTTGCTGCCAAGTTCTGTTTATCGTTGCGATTTGGAACTGTTTTCACTTTATACCACTTAAGTCCCAAACGTTGTTTTGATTTTTGGAAAAAAACCAGGCGACATCCCTATTTTACGAGCCACCGTTCGAATGGAGAGATTTGGGTTTTTCGTTAATATCCTTTTCACCTTTCGGCCCATGACAGGATCAGCGCGTCCAATGTTTTTGTCACTTCTCGGTTTCCTCTCCACCGTCAAACGTTCCGAAAATGATCTGAGCACATCGTGAACAGTGGATTTAGGCAAATCCAATGTTTTTGCAAGGTCCCGTATTGACAAGTGAGGATTTGCCGTACGCCCGTACAAAATTCGCTCGCGCACTTGTTTTTCCTTCGTCGCCATCTTGAATACTAAACATGAGATGTAAACATCAATCTTAGTCTTTTTCATCATAGACTCTCAGCTATACCACAGTGAAATTTTTTATTCCTACGTACAATATTTCAAAAGTTACAATTATTGGAGGTGTCCGGATTAATGTGGATGCAGACCTTACATTTGGACGCATTTAAATGATCATAACTCAAGAATTAAACAACATACACGGTTGATCAAAAAACGTCAAGAAACGTCAAACAAAAGGGTACTTATTCAGCTTTCAAACTTTACATAAAAAGTTACTACATTTTAACGTTTCGAACGAAGTGTCACATTTTACTTGTTATCGATGCCATCATGATCTGCACAGTTGCTGGTGACACTGTAACGGCGAACTTATTCCACTTTAAACGCATTTGTTGTGCATTTACCACTCGAAATTTTCGCTAAACAATTGCCCAATATTTTGCGATCGGTCTGAACTCAGGGCAATTCGGAGGATTAGTTTCTTTGGCGACGAAATTAACATGGTTTGCTGCATACCCTTCTAGTACCTCCTTCGATTGGTGGCAGCTGGCTAGATCCGGCCAAAACATAACGTTGGTCTTGTGTGGCTGAATGAAGGGTAAAACCCGCTTTTTTAGTCACTCTCTAATGTAAACCTTCGATGTCATTGTATGAGAAGTGATGAAAAACTTGGTTTTAAGGCCACAACTGCAGATTCCTTGCCAAATCATTAGTTTCCAAGCAAATTTATCAACAAAAACAAATTTATACCTGGAAGAGACATCCACACGACCAGTTTTCAGGTAAATTTTTCGTCCGGGGATTTGTTTATAATTCATTTTGACATATGTTTCGTCATCCATTAAATTACAGCCATCAAATTTCGTCAAAACTCGTTCGTATAGTAATCGTGCTCGCTTTTTGGCCACTACATTTTGTTTAGGGAACCATTTCTCATGTTAAATGGCACAAAAAGACTTATATCCTTCTCTTGAAAGGATGTTACGCACGGTGGAAAAGTTGGAATCGTATTTCTTTGCCAAATCACGTATGGAGACACCTGGGTTGCCTTTCACGTACCTCAACATCTCTCTCCTCAGCTCTTTGTCCTAAGTGCTACTTTTATGAGAGATGCACTGTGCTCCATCCACACTCAAAGTATCCTTGTAACGTTTGATTACAAGACGCACCGTTGACTTTGGGAATTTAAACACTTTTGCTATTTTTGAGGCAGACCACGAAGGATTCTCTAGATGTTTGTGCACAATTAATTTTCTTTTCTCTAGTTCCATGATCCGTAATTTTGAGATTCGTCGATAAATCGAGAAAACATTGTCACCAATTTCTTTGTCAATAAAACATCAACAAATGCCTGTCAAACGTTTTTTGTTTCAACCACCAGGGACGCGGTGGTGTATTAAACCGTGCGTCCAGATTTACTTTGAATCGAGCTTTAGTTGAATATCAGGTATGTCTTGAAAATGAGGTAGTTTTAAGACTTTGGTTGTGGGATTTCAATTGCTCCCTATGTCCTGGGTTTTTTTGGTCATTTTGATCGCTGATTGATGCTCCCAATGATTCAAAGTTGACATCATCACCATTTGTAAATAATATTGTTCCAGTATCTTATAGAAACTTAATCCATCTTTATTGTGAGAGTACGTGGGTTTGATCATGATCATCATCAGTATCATCAACAGATCAACAGAATATATGTATTGCTTAACCGAAAAGTAAGAAATCAAAATCCGGAGATTAAGAAAGGCGTACGTCGCTATTTAGAAAATAATCTATTCATAAATTTTGCCCTTTTAAAGAGAAATTCAAAAATTTAAAAAAAGAGCTGGACAGATATAAACAAATAATAATTTTAAACCTACAAAGATGCGTTTAACGTGATATGGGATCAAGTCCCTATAACTACAAAGTTTTCTGACCACAAACTTCAAATACTATTAGGACTTCAGGCGTGAAAATTTCATCCATAGCATCCATTGGTTATCAATTTGAGTGTGCTTTGTTTGAAAGCACTCGCTCCCATTTCACCTTAAATCTGAAAAACTGTGGCTTTCATTTAGCTTGGCGAATCTAAAAACTTCACTTTCAACTCCATTGACCTACTGAACATTGAATCTGCAATGTTATTATTAGGAAACCCGAACTTGCTTCTTGTTGAGAATAAAAGAACATTTTCATCTGTGCACAGTAGAAACAACAACAAAATCAAACTCAAACCACCGATACACCACACAAGGCAATAAAAATTCAACCGAATCTGACGTGTGCACCCTTCAATCAACAAGTTCTAAGTTGTAAGTATTTAATATTTCAATGACCGGCTGTTTTCCAATACACCCCCGGCGTCAGTTCAATGGTTTACAGTTTTAAACACACGCCAGAGTGATTAACCACCACACGCCCACACCTATCAGCACCAAATTTAACAAACACCAAAACGCATGCCACACATCACGTCAATGGGAATGATGTTTTTCTGTTGCTGTTGTTGTTTGGAAGTACGAAACACTGCGCACGCACAAACTTTATTTTTAAAAGAGATATATAAATTGAAATTAATTAAGCTAATCACCCACCCAGCCCAGCAAGCAAACCGGCCAACAGACAGCCGCTAGAACCGCCACGGCGCCCCATCGGTGGGCATCTGATCGAAACGATGCCACGAGGATGGGGGAAATTGTGGTGTTCAATAATGCATATGGGGTGATAATGTTTAAACATTCCGGGGCAAAGTCGAGTGAATGTTGAATCACTGCGAAACGAGCTGTCGGCGTGGGAAAATGTGTTTGAGGGATTAGAGAAAAATGTTGTGGTCTTATGTATCCAGCACAAATTGAAAGTTTTGGTTTGGTTACAGAGCAAAGGTTATGAAAATATGATTATGATGACCGCAGTCATCCTATTTCAGAAACTGACAGCGAAAAATGAACCGCAAATAGAGCAATCGGTTTTATTTCTCGTCACTTTCTAATTTGGATGTATCTAGTCATTGGCAGCGTCGAGTACGCTTGTTGGGGAATGGTTTTAGTTTTGTTTTTAACTCAACGCATTCACCGCTTCCCGATCATGAGTCTGTAGTTGCGGTCTGGGTACACCAATTTGATACGGTTTTTGTGTGATTCATGAAATACACAGAACACGGACTCATTTGTGCTCGAGAGCTATTATCTCGTGTTCGGTGTTTGTTGTGTGGCCGGGAAATTCAAGGTCGATTCTGTGGGATCCGCAAATGGAAAGTGGGTAAGATCTCACTATTGAAGCGCCGTATGACGTCAGCTTCCGTGAACGATGTAGCTGGTTCATTGCTAGGTTAGTGAAAGACGTCATTGCATGTACAGCGAGGTGACAATCCGGCTACAGATTGTTCTAACCAACTGAAACAGACACGGCAGCACGCAACAACCAGTTCGGCACAAATGAAAATGCTGACAAGGCAACTCACAAACCCGTGTAAACGCCACACCCCGGGTATAGAAGATTGGTGTTTTTGTAGTATTTGGCACTCGCCGATAACAACGGCCACGCAACAACCTACGGACACATGTTTTGCCAACATTGCTATGAGAGTGCAGACCACAAGTGACTTTGCCGGCAGTGGGCAAATGGCCAACAATTGCTACTCTAGTTGTAGAGCTAAGTGGCTGGCTTAATGCACCCAAGCTCGGTTTCAGGGCGGACTGAAGATTTGTATCAATGCAATGAATATTGGCAGCAGGTCAATGAAAATGAAGATATGCATCGGCAAAAACGACAACAGGTTGAAATTTGCTGTTGCAATGAGTGTAAGCGAGTACTTTGTGATTTATGGATCATGGTTTAAATATGTAGAGCATTCGTAATCCAATGGCCTTTGTTTTGTGCATTTATTTAATTAATTCATCCAATGTCATCTGAACAATATACCCGTTGTGATGTACGGTTTACTCAGTTTACCACATTGGCATATGGCCTGCCAGAGCAAGTAGTTTTTGGCGAATTTGTCCACTTTCTTCTTTCTTATGTCTTCCGGAACATCAAACCGTGATTTGGCAACGTAGAACTCCAGCCCGGTATCTGTTTTGCGTCTGCTTTGATGTAGGTTTCGTCATCCATAACCACACTCATCGGTTTCGTTAACCACTCTCGATACTGCTTCCTTGCGCGGGATTTGGCCACCGTGTTTTGTTGATCACGCCGGTTCGGTGCCTTGCGGACCTTGAATACACGAAGCCCAGCTCGTTTCATGGTTTGCTGAACGAATCAGGTGGAACACTTTGCGTTCATAGCCGCGTCGCAAATCGGATCGGAAGGTTCGGATTACACTTGAAATAATCCAACACCTTCCGGGCCTTCACAGGGTCAGCTGTCTTCGATTTTCTTCCACTTCCAGCCCGCCGCTCGGTCGTCTAGGGCTCCTTAAACGATTTTACCACCCGAGACACAGTTGTATGGGTGATTCCCAGTTGTCTTCCGATCCATCTCATGGTCGCAGTCGGATTTTCCATGACGGTGCACAAAATTCTCCGGCGATTTTCTTCTAGTTTCGATGACATCTCAATAACCACTGAACCGATTGTTTTGCACATGTAAACAATTCACTCCAAACTAGTTATACCCAGATTTTCATCCACGGACAAAAAAGTTACACACGGATAAAAATGGAGCATTTTTTTCCAGTACAGGCCTTATAAGCCCTGACTTTACTCCAATAGAAAATCTTTGGGGTATCTTGTCCTAACATGTCTATACAAACGGTCGGCAGTTTAATGCACCATTACAACTCAAAACCGCAATTCATGTAGAATGGGCAAAAATCGACGTGAAAGTCCTGCAGTCCTTAGTCAGCTCTATGCCGCAGCGTCTAGCAGATGTCATCAGAGTAAAAGGTGGACGAACAAAATATTTAAAAAAAAATGAAAATTTAGTTTCAGAGCAAAGAAATTGTTTTTTGTTTTGTACGGTATAATTATTTCCTATGAGTTTTACGTAAATAAATATATATGAATTCAAAGCATAACGCAAGATATCAACAGATCTTTTTAATATTGTGTTTCCGTCATAGTGTTTACAAAAATGCTTATTGTGTTTTGAAACGGTTAATCATTTGAAAACTATACGACATTTTTTACAGGGTAATGGAAATCGGGGTAATGGCATTCGAGGTTGTGACCTTTATGGTAGTGGCATTCGTGGTAGTGTTATTGAGGATAATGGCTTTCGAGGAAATGTCCTAAAGCTCACAACAGAAAAAAAAGGACTGGAAAAAAATTTCAACTTTGACATGCTGTAACTGTCTTCTCTTATGAAGAAATGGTCCGGAACCATCGTCAAAGAACGACATAAATTTACAATTTTGCATTAGAAATATATAGATTACTTTTTCTTATCAATATTGTCTTGAGCTTTAAGTTAAACTTTCATTGATTTTGTTAGTAAATGCACTTGTGATTGGTGGAGTCACATGATAAGGTTCGGTCAGGTCCTGTGCTATCAGTATTGCTTCCATTGATCTGTTGATTGAAGTATCATGTGATATGAGATGTCATATAGTGAGCATTGGTTAAGTCAGCATCTGACCACATAACCGAGGGCACCTAGAACCTGAACAGATACGCCAAATATTGCTTTGAGCAATCGATTTCATGAAATGTTGCCATCAGCACTCGATAAGTATCATCGAACTGTTCCGGTTATAACATTTCCGGTTAAATGGCCGAATCCAACTGAGCATTTAGCAAATCAATGAACTTAAATTATTATTTTGAAGAAAAACAAAGCCTACTGTCTAGCTATCCGAAAGATTAGAATATATATGTTATAAGAAAACTAGTAAAATTAAAACTAACATTTCACTTGTTCATTTAAGCTGAAACACTTTTTCATATTATCACTAGTAACGGGGTATAACTAAGAAAATGGGAATTTTCTTTAAGGGCCATAATAAAAAGACTTGTTTCTAGAAAGGAAAAATAATTGATTTATTTTGAAAGGCATGAAAACAATCTTGTACTACTTTTTGAATATGGCCCGTCATCAGCTGTTCGACGAAGCTTTGTCCTGATATTTAAACAGGAGAATTGTACAGCTTCTTTATCGATTTGGCGAATGCATCTTTTGATTCTATTAATCAGTTGTTTACAGTCTTTGGCTCTCCAGTTGTTTTTGTACACCAGCTGTTCGTGATAGGGAAATATTTCCGGCCATGTCATCGTCACTTTGTACACAGCATCGTGCGACGCGATAACCATATTTAGACTGAGCGAAATGTATTTAAAGAAGGTGTCATCCACAGTCAGGGCGAGAAGTAATTTGTATCCTAAACAGTGAAGTAAAATAAACAGTGGTAACAGAAAACATTGTGGAAATTTATTTCCCATGGAGCCTTGAGGTTGCAGCTATCTGCTATCTGCTCGTCTGCATCGCTGAAGCGAGTTGTCGTCGCCGGTGTTAGGTGTTATCGTTTGTTCGTATAGTTACTACGCAGTTTTCCTGCTTACTGGCCGCTATCGTCTTGCCACAAACCTTCGCTACCTAATCCCAACCTTGAAAGAGTTGAGCGTTAGTTCTTTTCAGACCTAACCACTGAGAAGGTAGACGATTGTGGAATACAGCAGTTGAACATTAATGTCCCGCCATCAGAGCGAAGTGTTGGCTAGTGGAGTCAACACCAGCGAACTCAAATATCCAAATAAATCTTCAACCGGGCGACACTGGGGCAAATTTGTTGGATTGCGGTTTTTTAGTACATATGGGATGTTTTGCCTTTCCAAGAAGGCTTGTTTTTTTCGCATAATGCGACGACATATCCTTTATCCGGCCAAAACACGTAATTTCCATCTGCATGATATGTTTGAAGAAATGGAATCAATATTGTCTTCAAACATTGATTGAACTGTTTCAAACATTGAACCATGGTTTGGAAATTCCTCTCTCAGATATGGCAATAAAAAGCATCACCTTCTGCTCAAAGGTGTGCTTAAACTTATATTTCACGTTTGGAGATGCAGTAGAAATATTATCAGAATACACTAAAGTTTTTTTTATGCGGTCCGCGTAAAAAAACCGCGTTATTTCAAAAAATGACGTAAAAAAAACCGCGTTATTTCAAAAACACGACGTAAAGGAAACCGCGTTATTTTAAAACACGACGTAAAAAAAGTCAAGGAAATAAAAAATTAGAGGTGGGTTATATTAGGGATATAACCGCAAGGTTAACGTAGTACCGCGTTGGTGTGTCCATTCGTATGAAATTTTCTACATACTGAGCCATTGCTTACGTTTGCCAGTTCAGGCTTAGTGAAAAATCTCTGCCGAATTTACCACTCACGACTTAATGCCTCAAACAAACCAAAATGAACTATTTTTAATCATATGCAATGGTTGTTTAGGATAAATCACAAACATTTCACTTAAACACGCTCTTTTATTGTAAAATTGGTAAACAGGAGATAATTTGCTAGCCAGACGTGTAATCGTTAGAAAATGGACGAGATAGAAAAAATCTTCGTAACAGGAGAGAGAAAAACACAACCGTACGTGCCGCTCAATCGAACTTGAAAATCCCAATGAAATCATTTTGGTTTGAATCGTGTGCTTTATACTGGCGTTGATAGCATTGCCTACAGAGAAGAGTGGCACGAGAATGCAGTACGAAGCAAATTTCATAAGAGAGGACGGGCTTCAGTTATAAAACCAGACAGCAGAACAAAGCAAAATAAATTTGCAACTGAGAGGGGAGACTATGGCATAGAATGGGACCTAATGAAATAAAAAGAAGAAGACAATTTGAACCTTTTGTCACTCGTTTTTTGAGCACCCGGAAAGGGAAAACCATATTTTCAACCGGTTCATATGCAGATTTGTATGGGAGCAAAAGTAGGTAATTTTTAAGTAAAAAGTTGAATCATTTAATTGGATTAATTTTACATGGGTGCGGCTATGTGCATAGTTAAAAATAATATCAATTTAAATCACACATCTCGACAAAACAAAAGTATGGGACCTTATTTGACCTGCATTCAAGCGGGGTCGGAGCCAGTATTAGGATTAGCAGTTTTTCACATTGATGTACGGCTTAATCAGGGGTGACCGTTGTCATCAGTTGTTCGGTAATAGGTTTAAAATACGTATGTTTTCCTAAATATATCGGGCTAATGATTCGATGTATTAACCATAATTGATATCTAGTTTTCTCATAACCATGAGTCGCTAGGAGTGGACAGTAATTTTGCAAGAACGAAAGATGTAAAGAGAAATTTTTGATGGTTCCGTTAACGTACGGCAGGCTGTGGAAAATTGAATAGAAGTAGTTGAAAGTTGAGCGAAGGGCTATTTGAAAGGCAGTACCCAATCAAGCACACTGTTTTCTACCAAGCTACCCAAGTGCTGGGTAAGCAAAAGGGTAAGATGCTGGGTAAGATGAAGGATGTCCCCTTGACTAGCAAAAGAATGCGCGCCTGATCGTGTTCATGTACCCATGTGGCTTGGAAGGGTTCTAGCGATTGTTTGTTCACACTTCCTAATTGCCTTCATGTGAGAGAAACTATCTTCCGGTGGAGCTTTATTTTGGGATACAACGTCTATTTTTACTTAATATTCTCACGTCGTACTTTTACTCATCCTGTAAAGGACGGTAGTTATAATACGCGTTAGAAATTATTTTATATACCCGATTGATTTGGCCAGCAGGATATCATCATGTTCTATATTCGCTCCGTTTAACAGTTGATTAAACTCCTCATCGCTGTGAATGGCCGACGTTAAGAAACAAGTTTGGGATGATTTTGGTACTTTAGTTGTCAAACGCATCGAAAAACACGACCATACGTGTCGCTTGAACGAACTTGGAGGAAATAACTTCGGTTCGTCTCGCGTGCTACATACTAGCATTGATAGCATAGCGCAGAAAGAAGAGGGAGACGAAAATGTAGTACGAAGCCAAATTCATAAAAGGGGACGGTTTTCAGTTATAAAATCAGCTTTCAGCTTCAGCTGCTGGGTGTGACTAGTGCTTTATCAAACATGGAATGAAACTAAATGAAATAAATATATGAAGTCATTTTTGAACTTGTTACCCGTTTTTGAGGAACCGGAAAGGGAAAACCATGTTTTCAACCTGTTTATATGGAAACTTGTATAGGAGCAAAAGAAGGTCATTTTCAAGTAAGTGCTAATGGCAGTTATCCTTGATATTGGAAAAGTGTTCCACAATGCATCCTACAGATCTATGGAAAATTCCTTGAGAAAAATAGGATTTGACGAAAAAATTATAGAATAGATAGCAGAGATGTTGTCAAAAAGAGATATTAATAAAGAGATATTATTTGATCACAGTGATCAATGTCCCCAACATAGCATAGCATAGCATAGCATAGCATTCCGACCATACACTCTCGTTGGTTGGCTGTTGTAGAGACGATGGACGCGCCAGAAGAGCTGCCTTGGGTGTGACAGGCTCTTTATCCATCGTTCTCTTTGCTCAACACCTGGCCAGGTCCTTATGATCAGCAAGGGATGGGAGGGAAGTGTTGATTAGATGTCTACTTGAGAAGATGCCAAGAACTCATGCTTCATAGACATCTGGAGCCGGAAATTGGATGGGATTGTGCGGAAGGCTTTCCTTGGCGAAAAACCATTCTGGTATATGTTTTGATCTATTCTTGCAACACCTTGAAACAAGGAAAATACCGTTCCAAAACACTACACGCTACTTGAAAATACCAATTAATAATGAAAATACCAAATAAAGTAAAATTTCAGCTTTCGAGCCGAACAGTGATGTTGCTCGCCTCAGATGCTGATAATTAACTCAAGTTGCTCACAATGCCAGCGAATTGCTTTTTCGTTTTGTTTCTGAAAAACGAATGGTTCTCTTAGTTTTTTACATTTACTGCATTTTTCGGAAAACGCTGACTAGTTCGAAATAAGAAGGCTCCCGTTATTGTGGCAAATTCCGATAGTTGGCCAATTTTTGATTGCTCGAAAATGAAAAGTAATGAAGTCTTCAAAGTGAACAAAGTGATTTATTGATGGATTGGTCATGATTAGCACTCGCAAATACGTAATACAGATACATTTTAGAGATGCCTATTATAAAGATACTTTCGGCAGGTGCAATGGGAATCAGGATATTTAGAGAGGATTCTGAGGGAAACCGATGATATCCTGGAGACAGATTCAAGTCATATTTATCGGAGGAAAAGTTCGAAACATCTTTGATTTTTGCAGGCATCGTTTTCAAATATTATTCAATTGCGTATTCTACAACTTTTAAACAATCTTACGCACTTCTCGGCTGTTACATAAATTGGATAGAACTTCTTTAAGCTTCTTAAACCTGAACAAACTCTTTAAAACATATTTTCTGAATTACTATGAACTTCGAAACATCTATAAAGATTGGGTGAAAATACAATGAAATTGACAGAAGTTGATTAAGCTTCTCGGAAGTTGAATAAACTTATTGGAAGTTTCAAGATAATCATGAAGCTTGCTCGCTCACTTTAGAGAAGACAAGTTGTGGAACTTCAAATAAGCTCTGAGATTATTAAAAATGAGTCTACGTGGTTTATGAACCGGCCCTAACCAATGGTTGCCTAGCCACAGGCGATAGAGGTATCAGCTACCTGGCCAATGGTTGCTCGCCAGAGCATTCTACAGGGTACCAGTCACCGCCCGCTAGCTGCCAATTCAATACTGGCTCATTGGCATTCTGAACACCCTAAAGACTGCCGAGCGAATGAAGCAATTTGCGAAGGTGTACCCCTTTTATATAGTTGATTGCTATAGACTGTTCCAGAAAGTATAAGCACACTTTCGAAATAACAAAAAAGTCCTGTTTTTTTAGTTTTAATAATTTTATTTGTCAAATCAATTTTGTATTTGTGTTTCATATGATATTTAACTCTCGTTTAATCAAAATATTTAATCATAGCCAAGACTCCTAACATTTCCTCCAACATGACCCATTAGCTTCTGTACAGTGGCACTTCCCACCATTTTGACCACTTTTGGCCAATCTATTTAAATTTTTGGATGTCGTCCACTGGTTTTATAAATTTTGCTTTGGTTAAAGCCCAAAAAGTCTCGATTGGCAGTGCCTCCGGGCAGTTCGGCGGATTCATGTCTTTCGGCACGAAACATACATTTTGACTTTTGTACCATTCTAAAGTGTCCTTTGCGTAATGACATGACGCCAAATCAGGCCAAAATACTACTTGACCTTCGTGCTGCCTGATCATCGGCAATAATCGCTTCTGGAGATTTTTTTTAACGTATTTCTGAGTGTTCATCATCTCCGTTGTGATTTACGGACTAGATGTTTTACCACATTCGCATATTGCCTGCCAAACCATAACTTTCTTACCAAATTTTTCGGTATAAATTGCCTTCTCCGTTTCGGGGATGTCTTTGTCTTCGCTTACAGTATAGAAATGTGGTCCGGGAAGCGTTTTGTAATCTAGTTTCACATACGTTTCATCGTCCATTATTATACACCCAGAATTTCTACACAATAACGAATCGTAGAGTTTGCGGGCCCGTGGTTTCACGGACGCGGCCTGTTTTGGGTTCTTTTTGGGTTTTTTCTGCTTTCGGTATGTTTTTAGCCCAAGTCTTTCTTTGGCACGCATGACCTTACTCGACGAGGTCCCTAGTTTTTTCTCAACATCCCGAACGGAAGTCGCTGGTTTTCGCTTGTAGGCATCCCTGATCTTTTTATCGATATCCGGAATAACAGAACAGGATTTTCGACCACTCTTCGGCGCATCTTCAAACGTACTGTTCTCTATATTTTCGAATCGCAGATCGTACCGCTCCGACGCTTACACCCTCTCCCTTGGCCAATTTTCTCAAGGAGAGTCCGCTCATAGTGCACCATTTGTGCACGATACTTTTTCGTTGTTCCGGAGTAAGACCGCGCATTTTGATAGGTAACACAAAACTGAGCACTTATTTGATGCTATGTCATTCAGAAATGTGCAAACAAAAGGACGCAGCCAAAACATGTTGAAATATTTCATTATATTCAAAGTGACCGTTACAATAACGTGTGCTTATACTTTCTGGAACAGTCGTTACTTATGAAATCTCCCTTACTTACATTTGAAGTCTGTGATAGGAAAATACTCAACATTTTGTAAATATACTGTGCAAAAAAAAATTTTAAGACATCACTTTATATTATTTTAAATAGTTTAATGTAAACATCAAAAGTTTTCAATATTGAAATCAACGCGTAGAAATATTTCCGATCGATTGGCACAAAGATTTTGATTTTTTTTGGAGAAACGACTGAGATATTAACGCTCCAAACCTTACCGATTTTTTTGCCGGTCGCAAAAGGTTATTTTTTTAAATTGTATAGAAAATAAAGACGTAGTCGTACGTCGAAAGCGCCAAAGGGAAGATCTAGACCGCGAAGTAATGGAAGCACTGTACCGTGCTAACGACACACGCCAATTCTACGAGAGTTTGAACAGCTCGCGCAAAGGCTACGTTCCGCAAGCCGATATGTGCAGAGAACTGGAAGGTAAACTTCTCACAGATGACTGTTTGGTGATTGAAAGGTTGAAGCAGTACTTTGACGATCTGCTTAACAAAGGGTTGAATTTTGCTGTTCCACCCCCAAATGTACCCCTCTTTCCGGTATTGTCAGCAATATTGAAAACACCCTCCAATATGACCAACAAGGGCACAAATCGCCAATTCACCACAACGTTAAGCAATGCATTTTACGAACGGCAGGGAAAGAAAGGAAAACAGAGCGTTATAATTTCTATGCTTGGTGTATGATACGCTTATTAAAATCCCGTGATGTGAACTTCTCACGTGCGGATAAGGGAAATACAGCAGTAATCATTAACAGAGGGAGATTGTGATTCACGCGTACGTGACATGATCAACACAGCTCCGTATGAGGAACACAAATCTAAGAACGGAAACCCTAAAGACCCTCTCAATTCAAAGGTGGAAGAAGTAAACTTTACTCGGCACAATGTTGCGCGTTTGATGGGCGAAGAAAAACTTCAAAGAAAGCTTCGCGTGCCAAATCCAAAAGTAGCATCGCTATATTTCCTACCAAAGATCCACAAAACACCATTTGGAATACGGCCCATTTGTTCCAACCTTTTGATGAGCGACTTCGAGGTAGATGCTGAGAAGAAAAAAAAATTCACTCGTGTTTGGTGGAGTTATGCTGACGATGTACTGGCACCGGTGAAAGAACGCTACCTAGATCAAACGATCAGGATGCTTAAATCACGTCACAGCTCAATAAAGTTCACGGTGCAATAAGAAATAGACGGAAAAATACCCTTCCTGGATTTAATGAAATTCAAATTGAAATTCAAAATTTACCGTAAACCGACATCGATTGATCAGTACATTACATCCAACTCCTATCACTTTGGATCAAGAAAGCAAGCCATTTTTCACTCCATGGCACACCGCCTATATAATGTACCTTTGGAGGAAAAAGCATTCGCAGAAGAAAAAGAACGCATCCCCGGCAGCTGAGATGAATGGCTACGAGAGAGAGTACACGGAAAAAAATTCTACAAAAACGCAAACGAAAGCAACACATAAAACACATCACCACACATAAGCCAGAGAAAGAAAATGTACGAAAAATTAACCTACCTTATCCTAAAGTAACCAACCCAATAAAAAACATACTCAAACGGAAAGGAATACACATAGTTTACAAAAGTGAAAACACTTTACGCAACGTTATATGCTATTTGAAGTACTAAGTTCCAGGTTGTTTTGGCTCCTCAAAAGAAGTTCCATGCAAAATTTGAGCTCAATCGGACTTCGTTAAGTTTAACTTTTTTTACCCTTGAAAAATTTCCCATGAAATTTCCAAAATCGATTTTTTTTTATGCCAAAGGTCCTAGAAATGCAGGAAATTGGTTTTTTGAAAAAAAAAAAAAAAACTGCCAAATTTTGAGTTGGGGGAGTGAATTTAATTTTACTTAAATTATTTGAATTTAACTGCTAAGATATTCATGGCAATATCATTATGGAAACTGGTTCATATTATATTTGATATTTCATTAGCGTGGCTCACTTAAGTTCCATTACGGTGGCCTTTTTGATGAAAAAAAAAATGAATGGAATTTAGAAGATATTAGTATTGAAACATCTCTGAAAAAAAGCATAAGCCACTGTCAGTCATGTGATATTCCGTTAGGGTGGCCCACTTATTTTCCATAAGAGTGGTCCCTTTTGTCGAAAATTTAAAAAAGATCAGAATTTGAATAGGATATTGAAAACAATATTATTTTAACATCACTCTCATAATCGAAGGCCATTGTCTGTACTAGATTCACGATATTTAATTAGGGTTTGCTCACTTTAATTCCATTAGGGTGGTCCTTTGAAAAATAATTGAGAATTTGAATGGAATAGTGAAGACAATAGTATTTACACATCTCCTGTGTTATCGTAGATCAGTAATCATGAACAGGGGGAGATCCACCGTAGGGTGGATAAATTGCTTTCCATAAAGGAGGTCCTATTTGTCAAAACATTAAAAACCAAAACCAAAAAAAAATAGAACTTGAATGGGATATTAAGGACACATGTATTTAAACATCTACTATACCATCATAGAACACTGTAAACATATAATGTGTGATATTTCATTAGTTTGCTTTCCCCATTCTGCTTCAGGGTGACCCTTAAAGTTGGAAATTTGAAATATAAAATTGACATGCAACACTTCTTCAAGATATTTCTATTAGCGTTTTCTTTTGAATAGTCAAAATAGAACGTACCATTATAATAACGTAAGACCCAAACTGCCGTTATCAAAATATGGATGAAAATAAAATATTTTTGACGTAACCAAATTATGACAATAGCTTGATACCAGGATAGGCAACAAGGAAGTGCAACACAAGTTTCGGGCTAACACCAGTTCTCGACGTTTTATGCATTTCTAAGACCTTTGGTATCAAAAAAAAAATCGATTTCAGAAATACCTTGAGAAATTTTCCATCGATCAAAACAATCAAACTTTGACTGCTTTGAAGGTCCACTTAATGAAGTCCGAATAAACTCAAATTTTGTATGGGGACTTCTCTTGAGGCGACAAAACTATTGAGCACTAATTTTTTTTGAACTTCTAGCCAATTTTTTCCCATACATTGGATTGGCATGTCCATTAGAGACATTGTTAGTGGAAGACCAACGCACCTTTGGTGTCTTTGAACGGAAGATGTTGCGTACGATCTACAGTGGAGTGCGCGAATGAACCACGAATCGCATCAGATGCTATGAGAACCTCCTATTGTACACACCGTTAAAATCGGTCGACTACGGTGGGCTGGGCATGTCGTAAGAATGTTGGACGACAGCCCAGTTAAAATGGTTCGAAAACAAACCAACGGGCACAAGAAGAAGAAGCACGCAACGAGCAAGGTGGATCGATCAATCAGAAGGCGACCTGCGGACCCTTCGCAGACAGCGATGCTGACGAGGGGCAGACATGGACCGAATAGAATGGAGACAACTTCTGTTTACAGCAGAGGCCACGCCGGCCTTGGTTCTTATTGGTAAATCGAGACGGAAACGCGAAACATCGGTTTTTCATATCTAAAATTTATTTTCCACATCATTGATGTATTTTGAAAGGCAAGGCACTCTAAAGTGGATTCGATTTAATCTATACACAAAAAGAACTTATTGAAAAAAAAAAGATTTGTGCAAAAAAACATGCGAAACATGGTCATTACCGTGCAAACCAATTGGAGGAAATTTAAGTATTCCGAGTAATAGAGGAACGCTGACAAAAAGATAACACACCCTCTGTGATATTTTTGTAGCATTAATTTTTGCAAACTGTTCGGGAATTCCATGCCATCTAATGCTATCATGCCTTTAATAATGCATTCGTATTGTTATTTTCCACAACAAATACCTATCAAAATCAAATAAACACGTAGGCAGTTTTATAAATTGATCCTATCGCGAGTATACAAACACGAACACTGCCAATATTCATTATACTCTATCAAGCCAGAGAGCAACAGGCAATCCTCACCCACTGTTGCACTACTGGTGCACACCAATGTGTCCTATGACCGGAATAATAATGGCATACATTTTTAATCATCCATTTTATATGATTGCGATATCGATCGGCAAGAGTGCGATGTATGGTGTCATATTTTATCACTATTGGTATAGACATAGACAGACCTGCAATCAGCTTACATCTACACTTTGTTGCTCGTTGGTTGATAACTATCACCGATTTAGCTGAAGCAACAATGGGAATGATTCAGTGCAACGCCGGATACGGGTAAAACAAGAATTGAATATTTTATTTTGCAATTGTAAAACGTATGGCATGCCATGGTTACGAGCCGGATATGAAACTCCTTCGTTTTTCGTTTTCCTTTCACTCGATAAGACCAGTGAGACGGATGGTAGCATTAATTGATCGCATGCATTTTATTCATGACGACTCAGCAACCAGGAAAAAATAAACAATCTAGATTACATCCTTTCCATACGTGAGCGACAGAAAGCAAAGTGCATATCCGGTATCTGCGACGTGTGAGTGTTTTCACTTCGCCTGTCAAACCCTTCAATCATCTGCAAATACTCGGAAGCAATATCGAGTAAAAGCGGAGATTAAATGAAGCACTCATCTGTACGTTCATGCCTTGTATCTCGTTTACCATTCAGCTCAGTTCATCAACACCTGAGCTACACATCTTGGCTGAAGCTGTCTGGCACTACTATTGGCGTGACAGAATAATATTTCAAATCTTCGATCGACTACAGCGTTATGGATGTATGAAGGAATATGCAAACCTGCAACTATATTGCAATGAAATAGGGTTACATATCATATGAGTGTATGTAGGCAATTGAAGTACGCTTGGATTGTGTTGGCATGCAGAATGGCATGCAATATGCTGATCGCAAGCAGTACCTGCAGTAGAAGCAGCTGGTAGAAAAACTGCATATGTGTCAGCAATTTTACTTTGGCCCCATTTTTTTCGAGATAGTTGTCATATTCATATTCAGTGAGCTAATCCGTGAAATACAACTGTTTTTACGCTTCTTCGACTGCGTCGGATGCCAGTCAGAAACCCACACGGGCAAAAAATCACCGCCGCCACTGCTTGACTATCGTTTGCCCGGTGACTTTTCGTGGGGGAAGAAGTATGATTCGAATCTTGCATTAAAATACATTTCCAACTGAAGCGCGTGGTGTTTTGCTGGTGAAATTGTGGTTGACATGACTTTGCTTATTTATTTTTGAGGAGAGGCGAGGGTGATGATACTACATTACCGTGGTACAAATAGCAGTCCGTGTTCAACTCGTCAGTGGGTGCGTGTTTGTTGTTCTTTATCGATAGATTCACAACAGTTCTAGCTTCTTTTGTTGAGTGAGCTCCTGCGGTGTTTTGATATGTCGGATGATCTTCCCTAATTGCTCTATTTAGTTTGTAAAATATGCTATCGATTTTTCTATTTGAACAAAATTTTGGGCAAAACATTCGACTTGAAGATATTTTGATCGAATTCGGTTATTGCGCTGTTGAAATCGCTTTTTGAAGACTGATATATTCACAAAGAAAACAATTAAAATGCTCTTTTTCGAACTCAATCGCAAACGTTTCAGGAATAAAGCAATCTGAATATTCACAAGCACTTACAAGTGGCACGCAAAGCCGTTAACTAGGCACCCCATTCAATTTAACAGAGTGCATCCGGAAACAGAAACGCCACGCTCGGAAAGACATTAGCGAAGTAGTTTCCATTTATGTGTATCCCACAACGCAAAATTCAATTACAAACGCTGCTCTTTTGTGTGTTTTATTAGATTCAAATGCAATCTAAATTTATAGTCTGCTTATTGTGCCATACAGTGCTCTCGTTCCATAAGGTTAAGATTGCAGTCAAAGGATCGGACGCTTTCAGCGTGGCAATCTCCCATTTTGAAACTGCTCCACAGAGCACAGCTTGTGCCAAAAATGATTGCAATAGGATTATTCCATTCTCTTCAAATATTGAAACATTCTGGGAATCGGTCTGTTCTCCGATCATAAAATGTTTTCTTAATGACTAGCTTGACCCGGGGACCATATGGGCTTCATAGAAGAACAAAGTCAATTGGAATCCCATTTCGGATGCGAACGAGCAGCTCGTCAAAATGTGATAGACCACCCTCATGGCTGACAGATAAAGGAGCGCCATGTCGATGCAATGAATAGAGTGCACAAAAAAAAGAAAATAGAAAAAAAAAAACGTCAAGCGTATCGATCACACTCAACGAGATGAAAGACTGGTCTCGGACATTTGAATGGTTTTTTTTTTGCAGTTGAAAAAGAACTTTCAAAGAGAGCGAACAGACGAGATGGATTGCAATTAGTTTTGGATTGATAATTCATGTGTGAATCAATTTCCGGATTTCTACGGATATGCGGATGCGTGATTTTGAAAAAAAAAAAACCAGAATAGGTCAAGAGCAGAGCGATAATAAATTGAAAAGCGAATAAAAAAAGTGCACTCGAGTTGCAAAGAGTGATAGGTTGCGGTTGAAAAAAAAAGGTTTAGTGCATCATTGAATCATAATGATGCTTGGCAAAAAAATTTAAAACTAATTCATGAATATGGCACAGTGCTATTTTAGAACAACATGTTTCTGAGAATTCGAAAAATTCTTTGTTGGAAAAATAAAGGGTGCTCCGATCAAAATTTGTTCAAACATTAATGTGTGTGAGTCGATCAAAGTTTTTATTAATAAGTCAAATTCTTTTTCTTTTTCATGTTCAGTTAATACAGATTACAGGAGAAATATTCAGCTAAGTTTCCTTTTTACCGACTGCGAATTGACGGGTTTTTCGTTAACGCCTGCCATAAGATTTTGTACAGTCTCCTAGTCCACTTTATTCGCCGCAGAACGCCCGTTTGCCTTGATCTGTTTCTCGCTCACAACAGCTTTTTGAGTCTTCTTAAGGTTCCGCTTGACGATGGCCCAATATTGTTCGATCGGGAGGAGCTCTGGCGTGTTCGGAGGGTTCTTGTCCTTGGGCACCACTTGAACGTTGTTGGCAGCATACCACTCCATGGCCTTTTTTCCGTAATGAAAAGATGCCAAATCCGGATAAAATAGAACGGAACAATTATGCCGCTTCAGAAAAGGCAGTAGACGTTTTTGTAAACACTCGCTCAGATAAATTTTCTGGTTTACGGTTCCGGTCACAATTTAAACGTTGCTCTTCAAGCCACAGGTATAGATGGCCTGCCACACCGGATATTTCTTCGCGAACTTTGACAGTTTAATGTGAATGAACATATTTGCCGAATGACCCAGTCTTTTGTAGTTGGTACAATTGTATACCCTCAGTCTATACGATCTCACCGGGAAAAAAAGCTCCATCCAATTTGACATAATTTGGAAGAACAGAATCGGCGAATGTCACCCGAAACGAGTCTGACAGTTGAAATCCATAACTTTAGATTGAAACAATCGGTGCTAGGTCGTAAGACCGATGAACGTTAGACTGAAGTTCGTTAGGCTGAAGTTCATTGGGCCAAATGGGTCCTTAAACCGAAGTACGTTAGGCCAAAACGGTCCTAAGTACAGGTGGATTCACGGAAGTACAAAGCAGTGCAGTACTCGCTCAAGACAACTACCTCCAATAACACCACCATAATGGGCGGAGAGAGCTTATGCCATCAACAGTATTTATACTTTCGTTTATGTATTAGATTTTAAGGCACTTAATGAATTTTGTTTTCTAGAACCAAGCTTGTATTCGCTTGATTTGGAATCGAATAATAAAGCGTTTATCTAAACGAAGTTTCAAACATTTGCTTTGTAATTTAGCTTAAACTAGGGCATATATCTTTAGCGTGTGCCCGTACAACGTTTCGTTTACATATTAAAAACACTTTTTTGGTTTTTTTTTTTCATAATCATAGTTTATTGCAAAATGTTGCGGATTGCACAGCGAAAGAAATTTCTGCAAAGTTGGTGTACCGAAAAGCATGTAACGTAAAATCAGATTGCAAAAAAGGGCAAAAAAGGTGCATCCAGCAAATGTAAACCAAATGATTGAAAAGTATGATGAGCAGTACACCCTGCAGGATCTACCGAGAAATGGACAAATGCCCGAATCAGCCCCTGCTCGTGATTTGGCCAAGAAATACAGGACCAGCATCGGGATGATCCAGTGGGTTGAGAAAAGAAAAGGAACTGAAGACAAGCAGGAAGCAGAATGCATAAGAGCAATCCCCGGTGCAGAAGTGTCGTGCCGAAATTTGTACAATTCCACCCACTGTGTTTTGATGGATGATACATGATACGTACGTGAAAGAGGACTCCAAAATCGGTTGGAGAGAGTGTCTCATTTGCAGATACGACTTTTGCGATGGAAAAATTCGGTGAGAAGGAGTTCGTTTGGCAAGCAATTTGCACATGTGGCTTGTGGTCTTCCATTTTCTACACAAAAGGAACAGTAACTACTGAAATTTACCAAAACGAATCTAGCAAAAGATGTTGCTTCCGCTAGACCGGAATCATGAGATTCCTAGTCTCTTCTGGCTGGATTTGGTCTTTGTTCATTATTCCAGATCAACAACAGTGGGTCTGGTGTTAGTTCCAGTCGAAGCCGTTGGGATTTTCTGAGACGAAAAATCTCTGATCCTTCGGAAAGAAAGTGAAGCCGTTGATCACGGGCCGTATGTTGATTGGTCTGATATGCAAGGTCCAGGTCGCGGCGTCATCGTCCTGGCGTCGGTGGTTGTCAACATGTTAGGAAATAGGCCTACGGAATGTAAACGAATAAATAAAATGAAAATGAAAATGTTATATGTTATGTAGAATAAACAAATCTATAAAGCTAATAAATGAACACATAAAACAAATTAAACACATTAAAAAAATTTCTAGTGGCAAAACATATCAATAAAATATATGTGGAAAAAAAACCAATGATGTATGAAAATTTGAAGAAATTTTAATAAATTACAATATAAAATTCATCAGTAAACGAATAAATAAACAAAAATATGAAGGAACAACCAAATGAATTCAACGCCTGAATTTTTAAATACATAGATACTAAAGGAACTCAAAAAATAATGGAACTAGTTAATTAAAAAAAAAATCAAAATATAAATAATTAGTTACAAACAAATCCTAAATTTGTAATGAAACGAATATGTGAGCATGCAAAACATATTTTTTTAAGTGTTAATAAGTGAATAACTTAATTTATTAAAAAAACAATAAATCAATTGATGCGTATAAAGCAATTAAAAAACTATGAGTTAATATATTATATATATATATATATATATATATATATATATATATATATATATATATATATATATATATATATATATATATATATATATATATATATATATATATATATATATATATATATATATATATATATATATATATATATAAATATTATTGATTGCAAGCAAATCTAGAAAAAGAGAAAATACATTATAAATGGTTAAAGTTACACAAAACAAATATAATATATAAAATAGTTGTTTTATAAGTCACTTAATAAAAGACTATACATCGTATTTACAATATGACTTCATCTACAACATTTCGCCAATATACTTGGTCTATGGCTGCCTCTCTCCAACCTCGTTGACGACCCACAGATAAACTTCTCGCCAGATCCTGTTGCACCTGGTCCGCCCATCGTGCTCGCTGTGCCCCACGCTTTCTTGTACCGGCCGGATTCGAGGCGAACACCATTTTTGCAGGGTTGTTGTCCGGCGTTCTCGCAACATGCCCTGCCCACCGTATCCTTCCAGCCTTTGCGACCTTCTGAACCTTCTGACCTGCGGGGAATATATATTCCCCGTCTATCGTAACACTGCTGCCTAGGCGGTCCCTGTCGCGCTCGGTACCTCCTGCTAGCATGTACTTTGTTTTCGACATATTCACCTCCAGTCCGACATTCGCAGCTTCGCGTTTTAGGCGAGTGTACATTTCTGCCACCGTTTCAAATCTTCTGCCGACAATGTTCATGTCATCCGCAAAACAAACGAACTGACCGGATCGGGTGAATATCGTACCCCGGCTGTTGAGCCCGGCTCTTCGCATGACACCTTCTAGCGCAATGTTGAACAACAGGCACGAAAGTCCATCACCTTGACGTAGTCCCCGGCGTGATTCAAACGAGCTGGAATGTTCGCCCGAAATCTTCACGCAGTTTCGCACACCGTCCATCGTAGCTTTAATCAGTCTAGTGAGCTTCCCGGGAAAGCCGTTCTCGTCCATAATCTTCCATAGCTCTATGCGGTTGATGCTGTCGTACGCCGCCTTGAAATCGATGAACAGATGATGCGCCGGGACCTGGTATTCGCGGCATTTTAGGAGGATTTGCCGTACAGTAAAGATCTGGTCCGTCGTCGAGCGCCAGTCGATGAAACCGGCCTGATAACTTCCCACGAACTCATTTACTTTTGGTGAAAGCCAGCGGAAGATGACCTGGGATAGCACTTTGTAGGCAGCGTTTAGGACTGTGATCGCTCGGTAGTTCTCACACTCCAGCTTTTCACCTTTCTTGTAGATAGGGCATATAACCCCTTGCTTCCACTCCTCCAGTAGCTGTTCTGTTTCACAGATTCGGACTATCAGCCGATGCAGATAGATGGCCAGCCTTTCCGGGCCCATCTTTATGAGTTCAGCTCCAATGCCATCTTTGCCAGCTGCTTTGTTATTCTTGAGTTGTTGGATAGCATCCTTAACTTCCCTCAGCGTGGGAGCTGGTTCGTTCCCATCCTCTGCTGTGCTGACGTAGTCATTTCTTCCACCGACTTGGACTTCAACGCCCGCGTCCTCTGCGCCATTCAGGTGTTCGTCGTAGTGCTGCTTCCACCTTTCGATCACCTCACGGCCGTCTGTCAGAATACCCCCATCTTTATCCCTACAAATTTCGGCTCGCGGCACAAAGCTTTTTCGGGACGTGTTGAGCTTCTGATAGAATTTCCGTGTTTCTTGGGAACGGTACAGCTGCTCCATCGCCTCGCACTCAGCTTCTTCCAGGCGGCGTTTCTTTTCTTTATATAGACAATATATATGATAATAAATATTGAATTAATAAACGAATAAACATTTTAAATAATCTATTCTTTATGGTTTGCCGTTAAAAAGGAATTTTATTTTATTTCGTTTAAATAAAAAAAAAATGTAGAATTCGTCAATAAATTAATTATTTGGTTCTAGCAGAGACTGCTGTTCACTACTGAGATCCCATGATGTTTAGAAGATATTTCCAATTTTCAAAACATTATAATTTAAATTGGCGCACTGTGCGCAATAAAAACATAATTAATTAGTAGTTAATTAATTATTATTGAAAAAATATTGAAAAATATATAAAAAAATTAAAAAAAAAACAAAAGTTAATTGTTACACTTATGAATTTAAAATAAATATTTTTTTAAATTTTAATAAATGAAAAATTAAAATAATGATAGAACGAGAGACCAATAAACTTACGAATCGTTGAATTGGTAAAAAAACTTAAAAAATTAAGAAAAGACTTATAAATAGACGGAGTTACAATGAAAAAAAAGAACGTTTATATAGATGCATTTTAATTGCTTATATATAAACATAAGTATGAATAAATAACTTGTATGTATATATAAACACATAAAAAATAAATTTTTGAGCACATAATTGAACTATTCCGAAAAAAATATATGAAAAAAGAGAAATAAATGATTTAATTATAATTATATTACATAAAAGGATATCTAAATTAATTTCGAGATAACCAAATAAGCAAATAAAATTTCTATCTTCTTATTCATGCAGCAATAAAATAAAATCGTTTAAATAAATCATTGAATTCCTGAATTGGTTTGTTTTATAATGGTAAAATATAACCATATATATATATATATATATATATATATATATATATATATATATATATATATATATATATATATATATATATATATATATATATATATAAATATAAACATTAAATCTATAAATCAATTTGTTGATAAATCAGAAGAATCTTAACCAAAGACATAAATTAATCAATATATTAATATTACGTAGATTCAAAAAAAAATGGAAAGGTTATCAATAGCTAAAAACAAAACTACCTGGTATATGAAAAAATTAATTAATTTAAATTTTTATACATCAATAGAACAATAAATTAATTCAAAATATAATTATGTTAGTTCAAAATAAACATTGATGACAAATAAATCAATAATCCTATCAATCAAATAAATAAATAACTAAAAAATAGATTTATAAACAAATTAATAAAAATTAATATGTCCAATAAATTAAGATATTGCTGAATATTTGTGATTAAATTATGTGTAAATAACTTATTTATTTAATAAAAATAAATCAACTTATATATAATAAAGAGTTTCCAAAGATTTAAAAATATAATGTAATATAACAAATGACCAAACTTAGTGTACATCAATCATGCTAAGAAAAGGCAGAGTAACAATTGATGGCGTTTTGATGTGGACAAAATTAGAAATTTATCAGACAGTCGGTTAGAAATGGGATGATAATTGCTCTGACATGAACTTAGCGAACATATTTTTCTCCTTCATTCTGCGATATATTGTAACCAACTGAATGATACTCACATTAATAATAGCATAGCATAGCATAGCATTTTCCGACCATACATAATCCTGGGTTGGCTGTTGGGTATGACAGGCTCTTCATCCATCGATCTCTCTGCACAACACCTGGCCAGGTCCTTATGACCAGCAAGAGATGGGAGGGAAGTGTTGATTAGATGTCTACTTAAGAAGATGCTGAGAACTCATGCTACCTTCATAGACATCTGGAGTTGGAAGTTGGATGGGATTTAGCGGAAGGCTTGCCTCTGCGAGAAAGCATATGAATGTTTATATGTATATAGGTCGTCACTCCTTTGTTGTCCGCTTTTCTGGGTTGGAACACAGGCATTTCCTCCTTATATCCATGCTCCTAAGGGTGAAAGCCTTTTCTGTCGGCATGTGTGTCGGTTGGAACATGAGCACTAACTCTTGTTCTAACCTTTTACGGCTTATGGTTATAGCACCATTACTCGCTTTCTGAAAAAATATTAACGACGCACCGTGACAAAGTCACACAGAGAGAAAGAGACCCCCCTCCCACACACACACACACACACACACATACACATACACAGAAACCCCTCTCCTTACACACACGCATACATACACACACATGTAATGAAAAATAAAATTCCAATAAAATTTAACTGAAAACTTTACCTTGAAGAAAACCAAAAACACAAAGGACCACCCAAACAACGTCCAATACCAAATCCGCCAGGAAACAAATAGGTTTCAACAGGCCTAGAATCTTATCCAAATGGTCTTGAAAATTTAAAATATATTTATGCTAGTTTTCGTTTCGTGCTTCTTCACCTAAGCTTCCAGTTTCGAAAATATGTAGTTGAAAATCTCACTGTTGTTTATCAACCGATTTTCAAGAAAGTGTCTGTCAGATCTTATTTGTTATCCCTCAGATATAAGTCAGCTGGAGAATTTTTTTTTCATAAGCATGAGCTTGAGCTCAGATGTTTTTCGTAACTGACCGCAACCAGCCACAGGGCACATACATCCAAACGAATAGGGCCTGGCATTAGCAAACTATTCCAAATGTACACGTATTGACGGCTCTTTATTTATGTGGTTAATAAATAACAACTTCTGCTATAATTTTCATGACTCATTGAATAAGTTGGACTTGGTTAGTAGGACTTCTGTTGTTACTAGAGACCGTCTGTCTGAGAAAGGACGTACAATGTGGTTCATCTGGAAATTGCTGCGATTCTTTTACAAAAAAAAAAGGGATAATGGTTTACTTTCCTCCTTAATAAAATATGCTTATTCCTTCATTAAAATCATTTAAAGCCGTTGGTTTAAACCCAGTCCCACAGTCTACCTCACTTTCAATAAACCACTGGAAACGCCACTATATTCCAAGATGAAAGTCATCTCTATTGGTGATACGGGATGTCAAACAATCGTTATTTGATGATGACCACCAAAGATACCAAAGATCTATGATGGTTCGTGGCCTCAGTGTTTATCGAGAAAATAAGTACTAACACGTAGTACCTATCTAATAACACGCTTTTTAACGAAACCTTTGTAATAATATTACAAAAAAGGAAATGGGTAACTGAAAAATGGGTACTTGTTTGAATTGAATCCAATCCAACGGTTCTCCTCGTCCTCCAATATCAATTTCATGAAATTCTTGTATTGTTTATTATAGTCACGACGGTACGAGGGTAAGCCTTTTTGCAATGGGAAATTCCTCATACGTCTTTTTCACTGATGAAAAAAAAAAAAAAATCTCAAACATCAATGACAATTTGTAAAATTTATCACCAAAATGCTTCTCTTCCGTCAGCTTAGACAGCAATAACATCCTAATTATGAGACTTTAACCTATCAGCAAATATTATTTTCAAATATTTCACATGGTAGTCTAAATGTCTACATTCGAATCAGACTAAATATCCACTTGGCCTACATCGAGGCAGATTTTTTCAAAACAATTATTATTCATGACAAAAAACAAAAAAAAAATCGCAGATGTAAAAACACCGCCTGTTCGTAATGAAATGCAAATCTCATTTATTGTTTCTTTCTATCTTCTTTCAGATCCCGTATAATGCTACAAATGTTGCTGTGGTGAGTAGAGAAAAATACTTTATTGAATTTAATTCGATTTCAGTTCTTGAAAAGATTGGAAAGCTGCAGGGATGATTCCCCCACTGGTCCATGTCTCTTCAATTCAAATTAACTTTCTGTACTGTGGAAATGTTAAAAACTTTTGCTTAACTTTTCAATTTTATTGATTAATAATCAATTACTACTGGTATTTTGACTGAACGGGGAAAGTTTTTTATGCCAACCGTTGCTCCCTATTCCGAGAATATTTAGTTTGCGCTCACGTCATCGCTTAGCTTATTAAGCTTGCATAGTTGCATACGAAAACTAATTAAATTTACTTAATTGTGCTTGCGCTCTGCACCATTGTGGTGAAACCTCAGAAGAAGCACTGGTTAATGTTTAGAAACTTTTTCCGCTCCCTTAATTGCATCCCACCGTATTTTTTTCGCCTCATAAGAACCCAGATCTAGAGAAGGATGCCCCACTGTTTCGTGTTGGCCGTGAGCTAAGAACACTCATTTAGATAGAGAAAAATAAGGAATATCACTCGAAACACCACTCTTCGCGAGAGGATGCCAGAGTTGAAAAGTTCATCAGCAATACAGCGGAAGGGGAAGCGCCAAGAGTAGAATAATTATAGCCAAGGAGCAACTCTTGGCAAAATTCGAGCCGGTGCTGCTAATAAGACGAACGCTCATGCCGCACTTGGATGTTGCCGTTGCGAAATTTAATTTATCATCAACGACTTCGGGGAAGCTTGAAATTTCACTTGATAAGCACTTTCGGGAAGTGATGCGACAGAAAACTTCTCTAACCGCCTCGTCCGATCCGAGCTGGGAGTTTCATTGCGTACAGCATTAATTAGTCGGAGGGAAATTCGTAAGCGGCTTCATCAGCGTCAGGCGTCGTTGTCGTCATAATTTTGAGCCGGAATCAGCAACAGGAGGGAGAGGATCATTGGCTGAAAACAATGGCAGCTGGTGGTGGCGTCAGCTATTTCGCTGCTCTGCCGATAAGACGTGTGGTGGGCTTGACGAGGGCTGCGAATTTCCAGCTGGATTGGTGGTGATGATAAGTAGAGAACATTTCGCAGATACACTTTCTTTTTCTACTAGGCATAGAGTGAACCAAAATCACTAACAAGTAATAAATAGAAAAAAGTATGTATGTTTTGAGGTTAAATCCTTCTTAACTTCAGCACATAGTTGACTCTGAGGTGAACGATTGCGAATGGCAATGGCTTGGCCATTCATGAATAAATATTATAAATCAATCAAAAATAGAATTAAATGTTTTTCGATGAATCATCCATACATTACTAGAGAGTGTTATTCAAGCTAATTTTCAGCTGGTGCGAGAATTTTTGCAATTGTGAGCTTTTTCAAATTATTGATAACATGCATGGAAATGTCAGTGCAGGTCAGACAACTTTCAAATAGGAATTTGTTTCGATCAAACATAACAGATAACATATGCACTTGTCTGCTAGCATGTCAAATGATATGTTGAGATCTGCCTCACACCACACGATTTTGAGATGATGTTTTGACCCGTTACTGAAGTCACACCTTCACTACTTCAGTGGGCCTTGCACTGTTGGAATCTGCACTGAAATTCTTTTGCGAACCTTTTAAGCATGGTAGATTTGTTGGCAGTTGTAGACTATTTTCTTCAATGTTTGAATTCACTTTTATACGTTTATATAGTAGTCAAATCAGATATGAGTTGTGGATTCCCTAAACCAACCCAGCAAAGATGGTTAATCTGTGGCTAATATGGCCGTAGACTTAACCATTGATAGGACCCATAAATTTCGATCTTAGACTCGTTCCGGATCCAAAGATTGTGAGTGCATTTTCCAGGATTTGGAAGAAATTCCTGTTGACTATTCCCAGAGCATCCGTCCAGATACCCGTTTACGGGCTAGAAAAGGTAACTCTGCACTGAAAATTAATTTCAGTTTATATTACGAAATCGAAGGTAGAACTTACGAATTTATTCATTTTTTTCTGCAACGAAACTTATTTGTACTTTTTATGAAGCTACCTTCGTAATTATTGGCACACGCGGAACTGTCAAAAGCACGAAGCATTTGTTGACACAGAAAGAACATTCGTGCATTGTACGAAAACAATACAAAGAGCTACGAATATTTTGTTACAAATAAATAAAAACGTCTCTCTGGTGGTTGCAAGAATGACTAACAGGTCTATTTTATCGACTCGAAATGTAATTGAAAAAACTACGAGGTACAGCCCAATGGGGTTGTGCGCAAAGGTGACGTAGGACTACGCAGCAATCTAATTCCCATACACTTTTCAGAGACGTCAGGGCCATCCGCCAATTGATTTAAGTCAGTCGGGAAGCTACGCTTTCAATCCGACGGAAATATCATAGACGAAGCTGTTCATAATGCTCATCACGTTGGAGGAAACGACAGTATCGGGTTAAAATGCTTCAGCACCCAGTAGATATGGTGCCGACGTTTTATTTTTCAGAACTTTGCTACTGGAACTGTTTGCCTTCCGAGATGGTGGAGCGAGAATGCACCATAAGAGCACATCCTGTTGATATGATCGACCACCTGGAGATCATTATCCTTATTGCGTTGTAGATGGTTGTGGTCTGTTTGGGAAGTCAAAGTCTATTATTGCCAATAGGCGTCTAGGTCGAAAAAGTGCAAATGAAACGTTCGACCTATTGTAAACTCTTTAGACAGCATTTGGTGGCTCTTAATGATGATACAGCCCCGGTTGTATTTTCTTCGATGGTTTAGAGGGCCACTATCTTTAACGCGTAGAAGATAGTTATGGATCTATTGGTTCGTTAGTTGTTCAGAGCGCTCTGCCATTTACTCAGGGATGCGGCGTTTAAAGAAATGCCATGTTCAGTCGGGTAATGGAAATTTCAAACAGCACAAGAGAAAAATTCAAACAAACTCTTTAATTGTCAAATTGATTTGGTCGTCCTGAAAGGGACGAATTTAGTTGACGGGGGAGAAACATGGATCGCGATTGAACTTGGGCTTTCTTCTTGGTTCAGTTCCTCGTTGTTGCGGGCGGCCATCTGCAGGTGACGTGGGATAATTCTTGTCTCGTTGATGTCACGAGCGGTATTTCCCGCCAACTCATAGGCTCCAGCAGCCATGTTTTTCCTAGCGAGGTTGACCGGAGCATCGGCACCAACAGTCAACTTCACCAACGCCTCTCTGGGCAACGACTGCTCGCCAGTGCTGCTGTCGACTATGATCCAACTGCAGATAATACTCTGCCCAGCTCCACGACCGCCGAAAAACTAAATCAAAATGCGAAGGTGTACTCCCTATATAACATTCATGGTTGCCTAGGAGACGTTCGTTGCTGAAATATGAAGTCTGTGCTAGGAAATTACTGTGTATTTGGTAAATTTACTCTGAAAAATCGACTTTATAAGACATCACCTCATATTTGCGTTAATTTTATTATTTGCATGTTAAAAATCAAAAGATTTAAATGTTGGAATCAAAGCGTAGAAAATGTCTTACCCTAATGTTGTAAACATTTCGGAAATCGATCGTAAAATTACTTAGTAATTAACGTTCAAAACCTGACCTTTTTTCGTGACGCTCCAAATTTTTGCAATTTGAATGTGTACCCCAGTATCGAAAACACAGACGTAGTCCTACGTCCAAAAAAAGCGCAACCACGTGGAGTTGTTAATTGTTAATTGTTAATTGTTTCTGACATGGAACATGATCCTGAATTTTTTGAAAGAGCTGTTACTGAATTCGTGGTTGATTTCACTAGGCCATGGTGATTCGTGAGAAGATACTTGAATAATGAGTATAATGTTATAACTCTCGAAAGCGCTTTAATTTTTATTTTGAGATACATAAATTATTCCTGCTCATCCCAACTGCAACATAATCATGCATGAGTACTATTAAAGAGAAGCAGTTATTGGCTGGTCTTCACGAAATTCATTTCGTATATTATGAAAAAAAAAAAAGGTGTAATGATAGCATTTCACCAGATAAAAAGCAATATGAATATTTCTTACAATATACGAGACATTTGTTCTATGTACAAAACCCATGAAACGAGTGCTAATATACGAAAATAAATTTTTAGTGTGCCCACCATGCGCTGTAAGAGAATTGACATCCACATCGGCGTTGTCTCAGCCAGTGTTGGTAAATGTACTGTATTTTGACATTTTTTCTGTAACATTTAACCCTTTTTATTACGTCCAAATTGAACACACGAAAGATTATACAGGCATGGAAGTAAATGTTATTACATGTTTGATTTGTTTTCAAAAAGCGACGAAACAGTTCTGCTGCAACCAGGCGACGAGTTTAAAATGGTTTAAACGCAAATTCTAAACTGTTAGGAAATGTTGGAAAACAAAGAGCGACATTTTTCTCTTTCAATTTTTTACCGCTTTTTTTCGCTTTTACCGCTCCTAAGACCGATTTCTAGTATTCGAGGCTCAACATTTCGCCGCAAGCGATTGTTTTTCGAAAGTTGTACATTTACCGACTGGTCTAGGCTCGTCGGTTTAGGCCCAGACTTTACCGACTCACGACTCTGTTCGATCGTAGCGCCATTTGGAAAGCTTATAACGACTCAATTCTAAACCACTTAAACACTGTGGAATGAGGATTTTTGGTCAGTTGAATGATTGCCTTATCCTTCCAATTAATTTAGAGCTTTGGTGGTCTCTTTTGTATTCAGAAGTCATTACCAAAATAAACGATCCATAACTCCACTTCGCCAGCCTCGTGGTATGTGAAGGGTCCGTAGGACGCCTTACTCTTGATCGATCCACCTTTTGCGTTGCGTGCCACTTCTTCTCGTATTGGAGGGTCTGGTTGGATTAAACAGTGCTTCTTTTACGATTCGAATGGCTTTTATAGCGTTTTTTTTATTACTAGGCAGTTTTTCTTGTTTCCTTCTTAAACTACTGATATGACATAAGAAATCATTGGAATTATTTAAACAAGAATATTACAATCTCAAAAAAATTAATAAAGAGTGTTCTGTCACGTTTTTCACTACCAATTGATTCGGAATCTAGGAAATGTTGAAGAAGGACTTTTGATCTAAAGATATTTAGTCGAACGACATTTCGTTGAATGACATTTGGTTGAACGACATTTGGTTGAACGACATTTGGTTGAACGACATTTGGTCGAATGACATTTGGTCGAATGGACATGTAAACGAAGGGAAGGTTATGTTTAATCCGTTTAGGCGGGGTTGGGCAGTTGAGTAAAACAAACATTTCTTCAAAACCGCTCGTACTATTCATTCCTTATGATGAAAAGCGTAAAAATAGTTTTGTTTTGCCTGTAGGCACAAATGTATGCCGTATTTGCGACATTTGATTTGCGTTCCCGATTTGCACTCCTGATATCGGCATTTTCTTTTTTTCTGAACGAGGTAGAATTTCTGGGTAGTGATCAAATCCGTCATATCTTGTATCAGCTGGTGGAAGGCCTTGGAATAGATTTCTTCTTCGTAGTGATCATACCTGGTCGACCAGGTGGCCTCGGGCTGGAACACTGTAAGTGCACATTGCTTTTGCGACCTCAGCTTGAAAATTCGGTAGCTAGTACAATTCACACGATTAATAAATTCTGAGCACTCGTTAAAACAGCACTTTCGCATTTACCATAGCCAAATCCAGCAGATGATACATCAAACGGGTTGTTTACTTGTTTGATTTGACCCGGATACGATATCGACCAATGAGCCCAGCTGCCATGTCAACACCTCCCATAAGACGAAGTTTTTAACATTAAAACACATACCTCTGGAGCGTATCCATACGAATCGGACAAAATAGAAAGTTTAAAGCCCAAGGGTAAGTCGCTTAGAAAAGTGTGCCATCCACGATGTCTTACACACTAGACGAATACGTTTCATAACTGCGGCACTTTGATTTTTAATCCATACCACATGTGTGGCACACTGAAGCACACTCTTGACAGTTGAGCTTATAGAAATAAAAAACCAGCAACCTTGCCAATATGCATTGCCTGGTTGCCAGGCTCAGCAGAAAATAACAGTTTGGGCTGTCAACACATCGGCACCTTCAGCACATTACGAGAACTCCCAGAAAAATTGCAACGCTTGAAGACACACTCAAAAAAAAAATAGCACAGGAGAAAAGTGTGCTGAGCGATCCACCCCTTGTTAAAACCTAATTTGTGGGGTTTGTATGCCAAGTACTGCCGAATAAGTGCCTTTATCTTGGTGGAACACATCTGCTAATCTACGCAAAGATGTTGAGTGAGTGAAACCGATTTGAATTTATCATTAAAATGTTCAATGACGGGTATCAGACGGGTATTTAATATGTCAAAATCCTCTGAGGTCTTAACAGGCATGGTGTCATTGTCGTTAAAGTGTAGGTGTCGGCGAGTTTAATCGAATCTGTTTCGTGTCCTTGTATTTTGGATGGGCAGGAATGCAAATTCACTTCAATAGGATCTCACACTATGGAATCGTTAAACAGACATGCAAATAAGAATGTTGTAGAAAAATTGGTCGTGATGTTTTTTAGCTTCGCAAAAAGGTTTGTCTGAGCCAGTCTCAGCCAGTGGATGCCATCGAGAAAGTATGAGAAGCATTTGAACAATGTGTTCATTTCATTAAACTGTTCCAGGTCAGGTTCATCAAAAAGGAGGTCTGATTCCGGGACGACCAGATTTCCTCTACGCCACTTGATGTTCTTAAATACTGAAGACTTAGCATCGATTTCGTCCGCAGCTCCAGTGAGTGTTCCAAGTCCCACGATTGGGTTCGACTTCCCATTGCTGATCCTGGAATCCTTATCAATGTCATTCCTCGTTTTTTTGGATGGCGGTGGTGATATAAACTATTCCTCCACTTCAGAGTCGTGAAAACAATTGTCATCACTATCACCAACGTCGTCTCCCGCATCAGGTTCCTCATCAGTTTCGAACTCGTCTTCCTGCGATTCAAGTGCCTCCCTGGCCTGCGGGTGGCTCAAAAGGGACAAATTTCCCCTGGGGGGGGTTTTTATGGGGAGAGGCGAAACAAAAACAAAAAAAAAATAAAAAAAAAAGATTTTAATTTTTTTTTTTTTTTTTTTTTTTTTAAAAGAGAGAAAAAGAATTTGTTTATAACTAAATGCCCATGGGGGAGCAAAGCGTAAATGCGGTGCCCGCGTACGAACGAATGTAAAAAAACTGAAAGAAGAAAAAAATGAAAAAAGAAAAAGAAAAAAAAGAAGGGGAGAAAAAAAAAAAAGAGTAGGGTAGAGGGGAAAAGAAAATTAATTATTTTTTTTAATCTTACCTTACTTATCAGACAAAGGCCATTGTGGCATCTGCTGTACACAGAAGTTGTCTCCATTGTAATCGGTCCATGGCTGTATCTCACTAGCCTCGCTGTCTGCGGAGGGTTCACTTCTACTTGACCGATCCACCTTCGTTGCTTGCCTCTTCTTCTTGTGCCCGTCGGTTCGTTTTCAAGAATCATTTTAACCGGGCCGTCGTCCAACATACTTACGACATGCACAGCCCATCGTAATCGACCGATTTTAGCGATGTGTACGATGGGAGGTTCTCTCAGCAACTGATGCAACTCGTGGTTCATTCGCCTCCTCCACGTGCCGTCTTCCATCTGCACTCTACCGTAGATCGCAAGCCGCACCTTACGTTCAAAAACACCAAGGGCGCGTTGGTCCTCCTCTAGCAACGTCCATGTTTCGTGGCCGTAGAGAACTACTGGTCTAATTAATGTCATATAGATGGTCAACTTTGTAGTTCGGCGAACGTTATTCGATCTAAGCGTCCTTCAGAGTCCAAAGTAGGCACGATTGCCAGCCATAATGCGTCTTTGTATTTCTCTGCTAGTGTCGTTATCGACGGTCAACATTAAGCCCAGATACACGAATTCGTCTACCACCTCGATTTCATCACCGTCGATCTAAGCTCGTGTGGGAGGCTAACATTGTCTTCACGTGAGCCTCTTCCTTTCATGTATTTTGTTGTCAACGCATTAATCACAAGCCCAATGCTACCAGCTTCAGCCTTAAGTCTGATCTACGTTTCCGCCATCGTCTCAAAGTTATGTGCTACGATATCATCATCGTCGGCAAAGCCAAAAAGTTGCTAGACTTCCTGAAGATCGTGCCATTCGTGTTCATCCCCGCTCTTCAAATCACATCCTTCCAATGCAATGTTAAATAGCAAACACGACCATCCATTACTTTGCCGCAACCCTCTCCGAGATTCGAAGGGACTCGAGAATGTTCCTGATTGTCGAACGACACACATCCCTCGATCCATCGTTGTTTTGACCAACCGCGTCAGATTTTCCGGAAATTCATAAGCGTGGATAATCTGCCATAGTTGGTCTTGATCGATTGTTTCATAAGCTGATTTGAAATCGACGAAAAGATAATGTGTAGGTGGGTTTGCTCATGATTGGGGGGGAAGGGGGGGGGGGGGTTGATTGTATCATTAGCTGATTTGAAATCGACGAAAAGATAATGTGTAGGCGCTTGATATTGCCTCATGAAGTCCTTTGCAATTGGTGACAGGGGGGGATAAAATTGGGAGAGAAACTGGGGGGGGGCGCGAGGAGCGGGATGAAGATATTGGACGTGTGGTTTTTGGACACACATTTCCTGCCATCCAATCCTCCGGTTTACATTCCTCCTCCCAAATCTTGGTAATTACCCAGTGCAACGCCCTGGCCTTTGCTTCATTTAATAGCTCGCTTGGGAGTTTGTCAACACCTGCAGGTTTGTTGTTTTTCAACCGACCAATTTCCTCCTCAAAACATTGCCGTTCAGGTGCTCGTCGAAGTACTGCTTCCACCTTTCAATCACCTCACACTCTTCTGTAAGAAGGTTATCTTCCAGGTCTCTACACATATTTGCGTGTGTCGTTAGCACGGTACAGTGCTTCCATTGCTTCGTGGTCTCGATCTTCCCTCTGGCGCTTTTTCCTTGGAAGAATAGAATTTTGCCTGTTCCGAGCCGGTCTATACTGTTCCACATTCGCTCTTAAATCCTTGACAGAGTGTAAATTTATGCTTCAGCGTTTCTCTCTCACCACATTCGACGCATGTCTTGATCTGAGCATCGTTCTTGATAAAAAATCAAATCTTGTGTGTTATTTTTCCGTAGACTATAGTTATAACAAATTTTTCATCAGGTGTCAGTCCTTTGCTGTTAATATTTTGTCAGACTTAGTTCCAGTTTCTATTCAGTTGTTCCACTGTCTTCACTGCTGGTGAATATCTAATTTCGTCTAAGTAATGCTGGTATATAGAAGTCACCTCCGGGGTATCCAGGAGTCTCTGTGGCACTATCTTAATTGTTCAAATATGGAGTAGATTTGCGCTGGGATTTGTTGTAGATATTGGCCCATTGATGACAATACTTATCTTGTTCAAATGTAACGACTAACCAAAAGTGCTTTGGTTTTTAGATCTTGTGAATTAAGTCCTAAGCCACCGTTTGTCTTCGGTCGCACTATATCTATCATTCTTTCTCGCTAAGCTAGATTTTTGGACTACAAAAAGTATCCTATTTTCTTCGTAAGCATGAATATTTTTTCTTTTTTTCAGCTTAGGTACAATTGTTGCCATGTATTACATTTTCGAGCAGATGAATATATACAGCAATACAACTTTCAGCTTGTTGTTGACTATTCTCGGATTATTCATCCATATCAACAAATTCAAGTTCTGGTAAACTTTATGCCAGCTAACACAAATGACTCGTAACGCTGGTATCACTTTTTCGTGGTGCGTTACGGGGTATCAGATCTACCACCGAACCTTAGTCCGAATTAATTCAAACTAGGGAACATATTTGTTTTTGTAGTCAAAGGAACGTATGTATTAGTCCTTATTATGTTTTATGTCTTGTGAAAAGCGACAATACTTGGATTGATCCACCGAGGGTGAGCTTGGACTAAGAAAAACATGATTACTCTTCATTTATGCGAATTCTCATTTTCTATTTGATTTTCTAGATTTTGAAGTGGTTAGGACTAGGATTCTGATGCATGGTCAGTATCAGAGTAATTGTTTGTTTTGTTTGCAATGAATGCGGGCGCGCCTTTGAAGAGTGTTCTCACTCACAAATGGTTTAAATAGTGGAAACTTTAAAAAAAAAACACAATTTAAAGCAAAAAAAAAAAAAAAAAATAACCACACCCCCGAATACCACACCCTTTTTAAAGTGGGGGAAAAAATCAACGTGCACTAAACAAAATATACGTGATGAACTACAATAGATCAAATTCCCGAACAGAGGAAAAAAAACACAAATAGTGTCTTTTAGGTTGTTTATTAAACGCACTTCCAAAAAAATGTTTCCTCCTTCTTCGTAAAACCTTCCTGAAGCCTGTCCACATTGAATTTCGGACACTTCTCTTTCAGTGCAGATTTTGAATTATTTCACGCATCGCTGAAACGTTTCACTTATATGACAGCTGAAACTCTCCACTTTATTTCGTGGTACGACATGTTTACATTCTTGTTACAGTCAGTAAAATGGCGTCGAATCAAGTGGAAGTGCGCAAACTCATTTTGTACGAACGGTAGCAAAATCCGAATTTATCGGTACGCGATCTTGCCAAGAAACTAAGACTACCAAAAAGTACCGTGTTTTGTGTTTGAAAATTATTTTCTCAGCGCTTGACTGTGGATCAAAAGGTTGGAAGTGAGGCAAATCGTAAAGTATGGTCCCGACAAATGGACAAGAAGGTGGATGCCATTATAGAGAAAAATCCCAATCTTTCTGTGCTAAATGTGGCTCGCAAAGTTGGGAAGTCAGAATCATACGTACAAAAAGTGAAGCAAAGGCAAGGACTGAAGGCGTACAATGTAAAAAAGGTGCCCAACCGTGATAAAAAGCAAAATTTCACTGCAAAAAGTCGTTCTAAGGAGCTTTACACCAATTTTTGGCAAACATTTTCTTGTATAATAATAGACGACGAAACAAACATACTCGAAGACTTTAAACAGCTTCCGGGTCTGGCAATTTAATCCGAAATGCAAAGGAACACCGTTGCTGAGCATTTCCGGACAAAGAAGGTGTCCAAATATCCGAAGATGTATTTGATTTGGCAGGCCCTGATGGCGGTTATACCACAGAAAGTTCGAGAATTTTACAGAAAGAAAGATTAACATCTTAATCAACAGTTTTGAATGTAGATTTAACTCTTTTTTTAGGAAATAAATAATCGATTTTGTTGAGTTTATTGTAAATTTTTTTTGCTGTTTTTATTTTGGTGTCCAAAATTTAACGGGGACAGGCTTTACCAACTATCCAACTCGCAGAAAAAAATCTGCTTTCAATAGTCACCACCACGATCGTTGCAAATAGATTTCTTTCATTATTCCTCTGCCAGCTAGTGTGAGTTAGATTGATCACACGCATATACTGTTTTTTTTTTCAAATATGAGTTATATCGGTTCACAAATGTGCCAATGAGTGGCTTTGTTTCAATAAATTTAAAATAGACCCGTGAAAATTAATATTTCATAAACTATTTGAAGAACATTCTACTAACATATTGTCATATATTGTTAACTTTTGATGTAGATTTTGAGCTTTTTGAGGAAATTGCTTGTATTTCGTCTAAATTTCTTGTTAAGACATACATATTTGTACAAAAATTAATGAAAATTTAGTATCACCCTGTGAATGAATCATTATTGTCAATCACCAGTTTTAACGCAAATGCCGCGTGATTTTATTAGATTCCATCCATCCATCCATGTGTAGTTCTATCTTGATCAAAGGTAGTTGTTGAAAACAAGCAAACAAACGAACAGCAAACTTGCGCTAGTCGAAGATGAAACCAACGAAATCTTGATATCCTAAGTAGGCTAGAATGGAATAATGAATGAGCTCAAAAAAAATATCCAGATTTGAATTAACTCACCTGCTTCAGCTTCCATATTCAAAATATCACTGAGGGGCTATTCATAAACCACGTAGACATTTCTGCGGGGAGGGGGGGGGGGGGGGGGCTGGTGTTCTGACCAAAGTCTACGCTCTATACAAAATTTCAAAAAACTGTATGGAGAAAAGTCTACGGGGGAGGAGGGGGGGTCTGAGATTTCAAAAAAGTCTACGTGGTTTATGTATAGTCCCTGAGATACACAGACACCAAAATACAGTTGAGTTCCTTATAGTATGTTGGATGATAACATTCTATTTTTTAGGATGTCTCGCATCCGATTACGATGAATTTCGGAGACAGGTAACAAGATTATCATGGACTCTAACTACATGCGACACATCAGCTCAATTGGTTGCAGGACATGCGAGAAATCGGGTTGGGTGAATGGTGGTGGGTGGTACTATAGGAGACCTGACTGTATACCCGTAAAATAGAAAAAAAAGTTGTGCGTGTCCTCCATCGAGCAACTTCCAGATTGGCCCCAAAACGTCAATAATCAATTTCGTTTCCATCAACGTTCAGCGAACCAAGCCAAAGTGAATCCCAGTTCACTTGCCACACACACACACACACACACACATCTCTCGTCCTTTTCCTGTCTGCTGATGGGAAGCACCATGCCGACGCCATCGGGATTTCTTCGTACTTTTGCTCTACCGTGTCCTCTTCCTATTATATAGTGAAACCAATCTTCTATAATCGCCACCCAACTCAGCCAGCATTTCCCAAGTGAGTACACTCTGGCACGTTTTAATTGAAATAGGAAAATCAATAAATTGTTGCGTGTGTGACGTGACTGCTTTCCGGGGTCAGCGAAGGAGGCGATGACGGAGACGAGGCGGTTGACTTGGTTTCTGGAACGCTTCAAGATGCTTGCCATTTTTTTCTCTCAACCTTACACCATTAGTGTCGGGAAGCACAGTCTCGAGAATGTGAGACTGTCTCGCAGGAAGTAGGGCGAGGAAACGGTTGAAGTGTGCTCCTGCAAGCTTCAAGGATTGGTTAAATTGCACTGCAGAATAGAGGACGGTTAAGAAAATACAGCAGTGAAAAAAAAACTAATTAATTAAAGAGCAAACGTTGCTATGGCCGTGTGATTGGGGCTTCCACCGCGAGGTTGATGGATTTCACGATTCATGGAAAGATGTTTAGTAGTTTTAACTTCTTTTTTTTTCGCTTGGTTGGTCCATAGTGATTCATCGAAGTAAATTCTGTACCCTTCGAAAATTTCAAGCAAATTCTGATCTTTTTCGATGGACGAAGTGTCAAAAAAAGTGTCTAAATGTCTAGTGTATGTTTACATGACGTGATGCAAGTTCACGTTACACACATAATTTTCATGGTATCTGATTAATTTTAAAACTAAAATATAAAATTCCCTGAACGATAAGAGCGAAAGGAAGTCCCATAGTACAGTATAATCAATGATTTGTTCTCAAATCAAACCACAAATCATAAAAGTTCAAAGAATTGAAACGTTTATGAATTTTCTTGGATAATCCACTTTGAGAATAATGTTAAAGTGGCGCTTAAGCACGTTTTCGTTCGTTTTCAGCGATAGCAGCAATTCACCAAAATCTTGATTTTAGGTATCCTGAAAAATTTTGTTAAATCTATTGAAATTTTACAAAACTAACATTTATACATTTTAGTTTACTGTTGCCATGGTCACTATTTGCTACTTGATGCTGATTTTATAACAGCAATCCACTTTTATGTTTGCTGATTTAATAGTTATTGCTACCGAGTTAGGAATGGGAAGATTTAACTGGAAGGGAGTTTAAGATAAATGGGCAAAAAAAAAACAATAAGTAATGTTTATATCCTCTATGAAGTAAAATCAATAAAATAATATTACCAAATATACTGATACTGTATGTTATGATGAAGTAATGACAAAGATTGAAATGTAAAATCAAACACTAGCCAAATGGCACACAGCGCTGCATGAATCAGATCATCTCAGAGTTGGTAAAAAGTCCATTTGCAAACCGGAAGTGAAAAATACATTGAGCAATAAGTGCAAAAGCCTACCACAGATTCCGTAATTTTCAAAAGCCTACCACAGCTGTAATTTTCTGCGTCATATACTGGACATATATGGAATGCTAGATGTCATAAATTGAAGGGATATTTCGTGTTAAAGCCAGATACCGCCTAAATCAGGTTTTTTGTATGAAAATGTGAAGGGTATGATATGATGGAAATAATACGATGTTGTAAAGAAATACTACATAATGTACATATAATAATTAAATGCCGCTATTTACCTCTTCGGCTGCGATGTTAGATGATTGAAACTCTAAAATAGCGAAAATTCCAACGTGATATAATGAAATAAAATTGATCACCTGGGCTCCTAGCAAAATAGCTAAGAAAATTTAGGCAAATAAATTTCATATGAGTATGATTACTGCCCAAAAACGGAAACTCAAAAAATCCAAAACAAATTTTTTTTTTTTGTAGAATTTGTCGTATATATTCCTCTCTCTAAAAAAAAGGTAAAAACCATCCAATCTAGCGAAGTGAGGGGGTGCGACTGAAGATCGTGTACCTTTAAATCATATTGTATATTTTCCATTCTCATTTTATTAATAATTTCAGCACGCTTTGGAATCATCTTTGCATTCCAAAACCATGTAAGAGCCTGGAGCAACATGACAGGCATCAAAGGCTCAATTTGTATTTCATAATTTCAGCATAAAATTTTATCTAAAATTACACTTCTGAACTTCAACTACTATATTCATTAAAGACTGACATGTGCTTATAAGCTGGAGGATTATATTTTAATATTGTGTTTAGTGGTAAGATAAGCCATTTATTTCAGAAATCATCAAACCGGACTCTTCGTTCACTCCAATTGCTATCTTTGAAATGTTACTAGAACAGTATAAAGAACAAATATTACAACATGTCTTTTAAAATAATATCTTTTATTGAAATTTTATCTTGGATATTTGGAATGATCTATTCTGTTTTCAGCTTTCCCAGGACTAGTAGGATAATAATACATATCTAACTTTTATTTATTTTTCAGTAACAATCCATTCAAGTTTGAAATTTGAATAAATTAGCATTTTTGTCTATAATGATATCTTAATTTTTTGTGTACAAAAGATAATAAATATTAAATAACATACAACGGGGAAAGGGAGGAACCATCAGGGCACCCAAGTGAAACGATTTGGATAGGGAGCATGGGACTGCCTCCTCCCTATTGTTAACATTTCGCGGAACGAGGGCGGGCTCTTCGACCCCATCTATTGGGTTTATTCTGTCAATCGAGGGCTCGATTCTAGTGCTGTGAGTGTGAACTTGCTTTTGGAAGGAGATTCTCTTCCCTATATTCGCGGGTTTCGCGTAAGTGTCTCTGCTTACGGGCCCGCCCAAACGTTTTTGGCCCTTCATACAGGAGCTTGATGATCACAAACAATAATAGAATCCTGATCAAATCGTTTTTCAGATTATTCCACTGCTATGGAAAGTTACCTTGCTACAATAGATGGTAGTATTACATAATCATAATCATCAAAGATAATAGTCTGAGGGAAACGGGGAAGGGGGGGGAGTAGTTTGGTTTGGCGGGGTGTGCTGGCTTGGGAAAAAAAAATTGTTTTTCTGTTCGCAGTGATTTCGGCCTTCAATCGCTCCAATAATGCACAGTAATACTCGCTGTTGATAGTTTTATTTTTTTCGATGTAGTCCACGAAGAGTACGCCATGACAATCCCAGAAAACCGACCCCATAATCTTTCCAACCCATTGAGCCTCCCTAGGCCGTTTGGAAGCTTCAGTCCCTTGCCGGGCACTCATTAACGTGTTCAATTAACCAACTTTAATCGAGATGTTTGATTCACCACTCAATGAGATTCGACATTTAGCTCCTTCATTCGCCCTAGACTTAACTAAATATGCCATTAATTCAACGATAATCATCAACAACATTATTTTGACTGATTCAATAATAAGCAATTTAGATATAATAATCAATTTTCTGTTGTTGACTTCCGTGTAATTTTCGATTTTCTTAACTTTTTAGACATCATGACTTCACTGGTAAAGCTGCACAGATTATCTCCATGATCTTCGAATGATCTAAATTTGGCTAAATTGAATCGATAAACCGAATAATGCAGCCTAGATGTACAGAAATAGTCACACGTTAGAAGCTAACTGTTCACATAGATAAAATAACAATGATTTAACAAGAAAACCGTGGACCCAATGCTAGGGACACATTGTTTTCTTTATTCCCAAATATGGCCTGTTGCCTGGATAACTTAGGGTCTGTTCATAAACCACGTAGACCCATTTTTGAAAATCTCAGAACAACGCTTTGCCGCTTTGCCAAATCAGTGATTTTGGTTTAGTGTTATATATTTTGGTTGTTTGAAGATGTCTGATTTCGTGCCAAATAATCGTCATTTGCGGGAAGTGTTGATTTTCTTCTTTCATTCGAAGAAAACGGCGGCTGAAGCACATCGAGAGCCTCAAAAAGTTTACGGTGATGCTGCTCTGGGTGAAACAACGTGTCGTGATTGGTTTCGTCGCTTCAAAAACGGTGATTTCAGTGTTGATGATCGTCCGCGTGAAGGAAGGCCAAAAAACTTCGAAGACTCTGAATTGGAGGCATTGCTCGATGAGGATCCGTGTCAAACGCAAGAAGAGCTTGGTTCAGAATTAGAAGTTTCCCGCCAAGTCGTTTCTAAGCGATTGCATGCGTTGGGAATGATTCAAAAGCAAGAAACTTGGGTTCCTTACGATTTGAAGCCAAGAGATGTTGAGCGTCGTTTTTTCGTCTGTGAACAACTGCTCCAGCGGCAAAAAAGGAAGAGTTTTCTACATCGCATTGTGACGGGTGACGAAAAATGGATTCATTACAGTAACCCAAAACGGAAACATTCATGGGGACTGCCCGGGCATGCTTCAACATCGTCGCCTAGGCCGAATATTCACGCTGCGAAGGTTATGCTGTGTATTTGGTGGGACCAAGTCGGTGTTATTTATTATGAGCTGTTGAAACCAAACGAAGCCATTACCGGAGAACGGTATCGAACTCAATTGAAGCGATTGAGCCGAGCAGTGCACGAAAAACGGCCACAATACGAGCACAGACACGAGAAAGTGATTCTTCAGCATGACAACGCTCGACCTCACGTTGCGAAACCCGTGAAAACCTACTTGGAAACGCTCAAATGGGAAGTCCTACCCCACCCGCCATATTCTCCTGATATTGCACCGTCCGATTATTACTTGTTCCGTTCGATGGCACATGGTCTCACTGGTCAGCAATTCCACTCATATGATGACATCTCAAAATGGCTTGATTCTTGGATAGCATCAAAAGACGAACAGTTCTATCGAAATGGTATTCACGTTCTACCAGAAAGATGGGAAAAAGTCGTAGCTAGTGATGGGCAATACTTTGAATAATTCGTTTGTAACCTTTGTTTTCAAAACAAAGTTCAATTTTCACCAAAAAAAACAGCGAGAACTTAGTTGCGCACCTAATAAAAAAATGTAATCAATTGATGCATATTAGGCTGAGTCAAGGGAAACATACCCTATTTATTATTGAGTTAAAAAACTAACAAAAGGATTCCATTTTTAGATGACCATTCAAAAATAAAGTGGATTTTAGATTTTTTTTGTGTAAATACTTGCACCAACACAGTAGAACTAGATTCGTCTATTTTGAAATCAAGTTCAGTTCACTTTATACAGGTCTCTTTCATTTTTCTCTTCTGCATTTTGATTGGACAGAGTCGATAAATTCTAGGGTTTTTTTTTCATTAGGGCGAATCAACAATTGAGAGATTCTCTCCGGGCTCGCTCTCTTTCATTCATTACAGCGCCATTGTAGAACTTTCGAGGGATTCTTTAGTACAGATCGAAACACAACAGTGCTGGCTAGCATACTCTACAAATAGTAGAATGAAAAACGTAAAGGTGATTGGAATATGAATGAAAGAGAGCGAGCCCGGAGAGAATCTCTCAATTGTAGATTCGCCCTAATGAAAAAAAAACCCTAGAATTGTTCAGCTCACAGGAAAGTAAAACAGTTAGAACAGTGAGAACGAGTCGGCTGGTGAGCTGCGATTCTTTTTTAAAGAGCTGGTTGTCATTTGCTCACTGAAATGAATCGATTCAGTGGAACAGCCCAGGAGCGGATTTGCCCATCTCTAGTGAGCATGCGTGGTACCCAGCGGCAGGATAACTTTTTCATATGCAGAATCTCGCCTAAAATATGGCCTGTGCGCTCAGTACTAATCTATGTGGCATCTGCTAGCTCACGTACATTCACATTCCAGTGAACCAACACCATTTCATGAAATTTTTTGACATTGGCCTCTGTAACCGCATCGGAGGGCCTGCCGCTACGGACTTGATCGGTAGTGGAGTTGCAGCCACCACGAAACTCTCGAAACCAACATTTAACAGTGAGTAATTCTCGCTGGAACCAGGCCGCCATTGGCACATATCTTTTGATTTAAAATTTTTCATCGCTATTAGTTAGAATATATTGAAACAAGATAAAAAACGCTTTGGTTGAGCCAAATTGATGGACCCCTCGTTTTCTAAGGGACTAAACATGTTGTAAAAATGTCGATTTTTGGATAATTTCAAAGTAAGTAAACAAGTTATATCACAAAATTTTACATTGAAACATCTTCAAAACTCGTTGCTGTCGTATAAAGGATAAATAAAGCTTTCAATTGATGTTAAAAAAAAATGTGGCGGACATATTGGATTTGGCCACCATCTTGAATTTTATCAATAATATCGACTTTTTCACTATGAGCGCACCGCTCAATCCAAATTCTGAGCACACCATCTGAAAGCTGAGAAAAAAATACATAAGATGCAGTCAAGAAACTAGGTGTGCATTGACATTTACCCGATAAAAAAATATTTTTTCTAAAAAGAGTTTGACGTTTTTTTGCGTGTATTGCGCAATATCAATATGTATCATATTTCTATACGCAACAAAGCATAATTTTGCAATCACTGTTTTTTTTTTGTGTTCTGTAGAGTAAAGAACAATCATTTTAACAATTTAACAATTTAATTTTAACAATCAATTCGGTGCATAAGTATGAAAATTCCGAGGAAAAAATGATTCTATTTATGGCTGTCAATGCGCAACAGGGAATATAGTTTCATTCACTGGCTCACCATGACAATTTGATGTTTCGAACCAAATAGAAGAAGAAGACTCGTTTACGATAGCGGAAGTTTGTTTGTTTTGTACATCCGATTAGTTCAAAGTTCTTGAAAATGGCGAAGAACCGTACTGTACGGGTACCCAAAAAGGAATTTTGTTGCAACCCGTTTGCCAAAGCTGATCATAAAAGCTGGAGAAAATCTTCGAAACTGACAAGTGTAACACAAAAAATCGTGAATTTTTTAGAATCTATTGGATCCACGACCGTTCCGGAACTTCATGAGAAAATATGTACGACATGCCGCTTGCAAGTGACCCGTCAGCAGTCAAACCGTACTTTTCAGCCGATGGAAGTTGTTGAAAACGAGCTGAGGTTTACGTTGAAGAGGTTGGAAACATTAGTGAGCATGATTTCCAAAACATGACGGAAATTCTATCCCGAATTGGGATCCGGAATGTCAACAGAAGAGAGCTGCGACGGGAAACCTTCCTCTGCGAAATGCTCAAACAAGCCGTGATTGCAATAAAACAAATTTTGAAGGTTGATTGCGAAGTGTACTATGACGATACTAACGTGCCAGTTGTCAAAGATATGCTTGACAATTGTAAGATCGCTTCAAAACCGGTCAAATTCCAAATTTTAACATTGCTCACTCCTTCGTGGAGCAGGCAGAAAATGATGGATGAAACAGGATGCAGTAAGTATGGTAAATGTCATCAACATGCGGAAGCTAATCTTCCACAATTCTGCAGGTAAATGGTTCTTGGAAAGGGTCAACAAGTTCGTGCTTCGAAGGGAATTCTTAAACTTCCAGATGCGGGTACATCGGTAACAGAATTGGAAAAGGTCACTCAGGAAGAGGCAAAACAGTACTATTTGGACTGTAGTACGTTAATGCCAGGTATTCGGGATAAAATCAGTGTAAAGACACCCGCCGGTCGAGAAAGTAGGCAAAAACGTTTGCTTCTTGGGTCACTAAACGAAATTTTTGCAAACTTTAAAGAACTTTTCCCAAATTTGAAAATCGGATTTTCTACGTTCGCTAAGCTGCGACCTTCGGAATGCATACTTACCGGAAGCTCCGGTACGCATACAGTGTGCGTATGCATGAGGCATGAAAATATTGAATTGTCATTGCGTGCGGTGAAAGCCTTACCGATAATACGAGACAGCTTCTTGAGCGAGCTGATTCAGGAATATTTAGTATGTAAAAACCCTTCTCCTCAATGCTACTTTTTGGAATGCACAGAATGTCCTGACTTGAGTGATTTTAGTAGAAAATTACTGGATGAAATTGAAAAATTTCCTCTAGAAATCATCAAGTTTAAAAATTGGATTCCGATAGAAAACCACTATCAACTTGTTGATAACACGACAAGCGCACCTGAAGAGTTTGTAGATAACTTCAGCAATCTGCTCAACGGCTTCTTGCCACATTTCTTCATCACAAAGCTACACAACTGACAAAAAAATGACCCATTAATACTCATTTTATGTTTATATTCTTAGGCACAAAAAAACTATCTATTTGAGCTGAAGTCCAATCTGAAGTCAAATGAAGCTATCGTTTACGCAGACTTTTCAGAAAACTACAAAGTAACCATTCAGAACGAGATACAATCGCACTATTTCGCAAGGCAGATGATTACAATTCATCCATTCGTGATTTATTATAGAATCGAAGGAGAGATTCTTATAAAAATTAATTATTATTTCACCTGTTCTTGAGATAACTATGTTTTGGTTCACTGCTGTTTTGTTAAGCTGTTTGAGTTCATGAAGATCAATCTTACGCAGATAACAAAGACCCACGTGTTCACCGATGGAGCGGGAGTCAGTACAAGAACAAATATAACTTCACCAACATCACATTTATGAAGAAAGATTTTCAAATGGATGTAGAATGGAATTTTCACGCCAGTTCTCACGGAAAATGTCCATGTGATGGAGTGGCGGGAACACTTAAACGTGCTGCGCACAAAACAGCTAACGCCAAATAGAGACAAGCTGATAACAGATGCTTCCTCATTCTATGCATGGGCTGTAGAGCAACAGTGTAATCTGACGGAGAATTTGCACCATTTTACTTATCCAACTTTTTTTTGTTTCCTTCGCTGTTTTGTCTCTCAAAAAATATTTTTTTTCTGAGAGAACGAAAATTGTGTTTCTCTATATTCAACATGATGCCAAACACGTCAACAACAATCAGCTGTCAAAATAAAACATTAGGGCAGTATCGCACTGAAATTTGACGTGTATGCCTAAATATGAACCGACTACAAGGCACTATAACCTTTTTTGCAGTAGCGTCAAGGAGGTTACTTTTCACCCCACCTAGTAATACTCGCAAATTAAAGGTCCAGTCAAGGACAAGGACAAAAAAACATTGAATTGTTTTTAGTTTCAACTTTTTCAGCAGTACACGGTTACGCAGCGTAGGGCACGGAGTTCATTTGTTTATAACATTCATTAATCTGAACATGGCAACAGCTTCTGCATCCTTGAAGTAGTTTTTGACAATGTCCAATCACTGGGTTTTGCTTTATAATTTTTTATATGTTCACTAGCATTTGGAGGTGAAGGAACAAAATCTATCCTACAGGATAAGATAGTGCTAATTTTACCACTACAGTGCATGTTCTTATAGAACTTTTTATTTATTTATATACTTGATTTGATTAACAAATCTTAAATTTTTCTGACAGCAACTAGAATCCTGCTAGATCCTTGGGATCAAAAGTGGCACCAAGAAGCATTTGTATTTGCATTAACAGTAGTAGCATTTGGAAAATGTCATTTTGTGTTACTCAACCTATTTTTATGTCATGTCATGTATGTGATCATTTTGAGTTTCTATGCTTTTGTCAATTAAAGAACGGGTGCAATTTTTTGTCTAATAGGCCACTCCTTTTATGTGCATCCAAGTAGACTTAAATTTACAGGATTTTTTTTTCTTAGAGTGTAATTTCAAATAGGTTCTATGGTATGTTTGATTTGAAACGATCAAATCATACAGAGTGTTTGTAAATGTTTATAAAGGCGTCCAAAATATAAGTATAATCATACATGATAGCGTAAGAATTACGGTACTTTTTTGACAAAAATGAAAAAGTGTTTCGGAAAAGGTTTTTTTTAAATTTGTTCATTAATATACTGAAGCATCACATCGAAAACGAAAAATAATATGCAACTAAAGAGCAGTTCAGTTGTCCTGAATGTTCATAGTTTTTTGAATTAAGCTTCAAAAAAGATTCACAAACATCGTTCCAGTCGAGTTCCTGAAAGAAGTTGTTTATCTTTTGGAAATTATGATCTTCAAGAGGTTTACACTGCTTCAAAATTACAAGAGATTTTATTGCCTTTTTCCTCGACTGTGCGCGATAAAAGTATCGATAGTAATTTATTATACTATTTACGTTCTTGCAGAAGGTTTGCCTTTAGATTTGCCTGCAGATAATTGTTACGTTTCATGTTACCCTTGTTAACCTTTATTTGAAATTTTCCGATTATAAAATCACAACCGATTATGGGACAGTGACAAAAAGTTCCATCAGTTTCTAAAATGGCGATTTCTGAGGTGTCTACTGAGAGGCAACGAGGGATGAATGATTTGAAAACCACGTAGCAATGAAATGCGCTTTGGACTGCGCACAAGTATCGATACAGTCAAAAGTTTTTGTAATCAATGGTGGACAAGCATTTAACGCAGATCAAATCAACTACGAAAGAAGTTTGACTTAAAGTTGTGCATGACTCATTTATTTTTAAATTTAAATCTTCAAATATTTGCAGATAATTAGGACTACGTTACGTTTAATTGCCATTATTTTTAAGAGAATGAGTGATAATGACTCTCCTCCTTCGATGGCGACCGTAAAAAATTAGAACAATGAGTTTCAACGAGATTGCACGTCGCTATTTGATGAGCCACGCCCAGGTGCCCCGAAAACAGCTACCAATGAAGACTAAAAAAATCTACGATCTCGTATTGGTAGACCGCCGATCGAAAATGCCCGTGATAACTTAGAAAGTAGGCATCTCAAAAGACCGCAGGGCTCATATTTTGCATGAAATTTTGGGCATGAGAAAGCTGTCGGCGCGGTGGGTACTACTTTTGTTCACTCCGGACAACAAGCGCAGCGGTGAGACCATTTCAGAGCATTGTTTGACGCTGTTTAAGTGCAATCCGAAGGAGTTTGTGCATCCTTTGTTTGAAGGAGCTTGTGCAATGAAACATGGATCTACTGGCATACACCAAAGATCAAGGAACAGTCGAAACTGGGTACCTACTTCACCCGACGAACGTGCTCCGAAGAAGGCGAAGACTGTCTTTTCGGTCGGAAAGGTGATGTTCACCGTCTTCTGATATTCACAAGGTGTGATGTTCATCGACTACCTGGGGAAAGGCAAAACGGTCAAAGGACTCTACCATGCCATATTATTGGTCCGATTTGGCGAAGAAAAAAGTGCTCTTGCATCTTGACAACGAACTCACACCTCCGCCGCCGCCACGACCAAATTGATGGAATTGGGCTACGAACTGCTGCCCCATTCACCGTATTTTTTCAGATTTGGCCCCAAGCCCCTTTCTGTTTCCCAACTTGAAAAAGTCACTCGGCGGGCATTCATTTGAGTACGTTTGATGTCGAAACGAAACAAACGCAAACTCATAAATAAAGATAAAAATAAACAGATTAAACTCCTTTACTAGACATTTTGAGAAACAAATGAGTCGACAGCATATAACAAATATCTCAAGATCCCAACACATTTCTTAAAAGAACGTAAAGTTGTCTTCCTCTAGAATATTCAAAGATCGTTTTCTGGCGGCGTCATTATCCGTACATTGCCAGTCTATTTGATCGATGTCACCTTAACCGTTTCTACACCAGCCAGCATTGCTGTCCATAAACCACGCCCTTGGTAAAACATTATAAATGATGGAAAATAACAGTCGTACTAGATTTCCAGTGATTAAATCGATTTGCCAACTTGAAAGGGATCTCTGACGCACTAAATGGTAAAATTAATCAAGTGAAATTTATCTCTCATACAAATTGCCTTACTGTGCGCTCACTTTTCCACGTTCGCTTTCTCATTGTATCCTCATGTGGAACAACAACAGCAAAGGTGATCAAATATGATCCTTCTATCAGAACAGTTATACTTAACATACCAATCAGACGAAGGCTCTGATGTACACAGAAGTTGTCACCATTCTGTTTGGTCCATGGCTGCATTTCACCAGCCTCGTAGTCTACGAAGGGTCCGCAGGTCACCTTCTACATGATCGATCCACCTTGCTCGTTGTGCGCCTTTTCTTCTTGTTCCTTCCGATTCGTTGTCGAAAATCATTTCAATTGGGCTATCGTCCGACATTATAACGACATGCCCAGCCCAGACGTAGCCGACCGATTTTATCGGTGTGAACGATGGAAGGTTCTTCCAGCAAATGATGTAATTTGTGGTTCATTTGCCCTCTCCACGTTCCGTATTCCACCAGCACTCAATCGTAGATCATACACATAACCTTCCGTTCAAAGACACCAAGGGCGCGTTGGTCCTCCACGAGCAATGTCCATGTTTTGTGGCCGTAGAGGTCTACCGGTCTAAGATTGGTGTCTTGTAGATGATCATCTTTGTAGTTCGGCGAACTTTGTTCGATCTTAGCGTCTTTCAGAGTCCAAAATAGGCACAATTGCAAGCCATAATGTTCCTTTGTACTTCTCTGATAGCGTCGTTTTTGGTGGTCACCAATGAGCCAAGATACACGAGTATATCTACCGTCGATCTGAACTCGCGGTGGGAGGCTAAAATTGTCTTCTCGTGAGCTTCTTCCCTCGCGCCTTCACTCGCAAAAACGCAGATAATGACATGTGAGTCGATTGAAACTATTGAAATTAGAAAGAACTGATTTGAAGAAGTTTAAGTTCATGGTTTAAAGAAGGAATAATCTCCCATTAACATTTTTTAACAAAAATTTCATTAAATATTAAGTTCAATCTTTTTACTTTTCTAATTTCGGTAAACAGACACATTCGGCCAAAAGGCTTTCGGCCTAGTTCAAAGCACTTAGCTTACTATAAATTATTTAATAATACTATTCAATGACATATACAGATTTGTAATATAAGTAAATAATACTTTTTTTTTCTTCTTTTTTTTCTGTTTGGGACATAAACTAGTACGATTAGTAATTTGATCTGTTGTAGTACATCCCGTATCCTTTGTTTAGTACATGTCGAGTTACTTCATCACTATTGATAAATGATGAAGTATTCGGTGTTGTTACAGTTGTCATTGTTTGTTTTGGCAATGAATCGAATTTTATTGAAAGTTTGAGGAGTCAGAGCACTCTTAAAAGGTGCGCCCCTTTATCAGTCAAAACCGAATTCATTGCAAATAAAACAAACAATGACTCCGATACTGACCATGTATCAGAACCCTAGTCCTTACCACTTCAAACTATAGAACATAAAATAGAAAATGAGAATTCGCATAAATGAAGCTAAACCATGTTTCCCTTATTCCAAGCTCACCCTTGGCGGCTCAATCGGAGTATTGTTGCTTTTCACAACACATATTCGGACTAGGGTTCGGTGGTAGATCTGAAACCCCGTAACGTACCACGAAAAGGTGATCTATCAGTGTTAATAATACTTCATTTCATACTCTACTATGACTTTAAAAGCGCAAAAATTTGAGCCTTATAAAACATAGAGTAAAAAAAAATCCATCCTCATACAAAAATATAACATCGTCAAGCATGGGAATCGAACAAGAGTGCTTGGCGTGATGCTGAATAAATCACAAGTAGCAATGAAAAAGAAAAATGTGCACAATCGTTAATCAAAGTAACAGATTTGGTCAATCAATCGTATAAAATACGAGAGCTCCAAGCCGCTCACCATGTGACATGTTTTGCGAAACGTTTATAATACATTTATATCACAAACTATTATGAGTCTATTTCAAAAAGATGTTTGGTTTGTCACTTGGGTTGGCTTTCGGCCTACTGAGCGTACAAAGATATGCTATGGCTAGGAAAATCAATTTAAATAAACCTCTCAATTGGACCGGTTATTGGATCTGAGATTAGCTTCATAAATTACAATATGATCCATGATAGAAATAAGTCCTCTTAGAGTCAGTCAAGCCAAGTGCAACTACAAAGCAAAATCATGCTTCTGGTTCATGGATTTGATTCCCTGATTCCCTGCCACAATTATAATAACGCATAAAACATCGAGAAACAAATCAGGAAGGCTGTGATAGTAAATGAAAACCAAACCATAGACTTTCATTTTTACAATCTACCGCCGGTTCGTTTACCGTTCTCAGTTTTCAAATGGAATGCTGTGATTGTTTCTTAATAATAGCTTCTTGAAGCAACACGAGCAGCAAAGTTCGCCAAAGCATTGACCAAGTATTTCGTCAGCCATGAATTAAAGAAGACTTTAGAAAATTTTTGCTCCGCTTCACTTAACGCTGAAACGAGGTGTGAAAATTACCTAGTTCGACTCGAATTAGCACCCATACTGCAGAGGCAGTAATTATGTAAGATTCCTTTCATTATTTGTATTGAGAGGAGGATGTTAACACCAACGAACAAGACTGGCAACGAGTAGCTTTCGATATGCAAAAACAAGTCTAGCATACCTGCCTTTCAATTAGAACAAACAAATATGCTTATTACCTTGCTCTCACATTGAATAGGGCACCAATGAACTGTATTATACGTACATGATTAGCAGTAATCAAACAGGTGGGAAAGTCCCCCCAGTTTCGGCATCGTACACCTTCAGTGCATATATCTATGGCACAACATGTAAATTATGGGCAAAAGAAACAGAAAAAGTCGAACAAGACCGGTCGAACTGTATTAGATGCAGCACCAGGGCGAGTTCTACCCTACAAAATGAATCCAAAATTGCTCTTAGTGTTATTTTATTGCTGATCATTATTCATGTCGCAGATTATTATATTCGAGGTTATTGACAGATCCTTATCGAGCGTAATTTGTTATACTGACCGGTCGACCGGTGAAGCTTGGAGTCATTGTTGGTAGTGGGTTCGTTCAGAAAAGGTAGCAAATAAACTGCGAGGAAGCGAAGGATCAGAGAAAGAAAAATCAATCGATTTTATACCTTCATCCATATTGAAATATCTTGACTTTGGTAGGGTTAATGGGAAAATAACTTCTTTCCGGGAATTTATTTCTCTGTTGTGGCTTTGATGGCCCAGGAAGAACCAAGGTTTAAAATTTCACCATGTCAAATAGAAATGCTCGCACATGTATTGCGAAAGTTATTTCATTTCATACCAAGGGTGGCATATTTCAGAGGACGTAACCTTTTCGAGGTGAGCTTTTTTCTCTTAAATCCTGCCATAGGACTGAGTATATCTATGTGATAGAAGAGGCAAGTAGTCACTCATGCGCTAAAAATAGTAATTTTGTTCCTTTGGAAATCGACATCACATCGCAATTTGCTCCACATAAGACTTCCCTAGAAGGTATACCAAGAATCCAATGAAACAAAAGCAAAATCCAATTGAAATATGGAAATAAATTCACCTTACTCGTTGTTATGTTTTTTTTTTCGCCCGTAATTCTACACCACCACTCACCCAAAGCGCCACCCCTAAGAATAAAAGAAAGCCGGCTACCATACTGCTCGTGGTTGCCTAAATTTGTTAAGTTGACACTGTTTTACTTTTTGCTCCGGTCTTCGAATCTGAAAGTGTTTCACCCTCTTATCCCAAATAAACCACCATTTCCGCAAAAGCTCGATTTCTTTCTCTACTTACTGCGTGATTTGGCTATAAAATGTGAACCCACGCACTCACACCCATGTCGACCACTCCCACCATCATCATCGGATGGGTTCGTCCACCCTTTGCCCCTGAGGCTAAATATCCATTCTTGCGCCATGGCGATGAAAACGAATCCTTTTGTTTCCTGATTTATTCATTCCGACACACGTTCGCTTTCTTTCTCCCGGGGAAATTCTATTTCTGACTTCAAGACGTTCGAAAAATCCTTTCCGTTGCTTGTGCATCTTGTAAACATATTTTCCTCAGCCTACTGTCCCACTTCTCGTTGCCTATCGGTGGCTGTCAGTAGTGGGCCTAGGGGCGAGGATACAGGCAGGTTCGATCTAAACAATGGGTAACCATCATCTTATCAAAGCTTATTGGGTGGATTTAGTTCAACATTGGGAAATTCTTTTTATAAGTTTGATTTAATCGGGCTGAAATTCACCGTAGACTGTCCTTTAAACATAAATCATTCCCAAATGAAATCAACTGGCCATCAGTTCATCGATCACCATTAGTTCAAATCCCAATGTTGCCAATTTTTTAAATATTTATGCTTGCATCTCTGAAGAGGCGGCGCCGGCGGTGCTTTGTACCTCCGACTTTGAATGGATCACTAAGGCAATCAACTCTAGGTATTTTGCTTGGGGTCTCCCAGAATCTTTATTTATCTTTACTAATGACATCTTATCGTTGCGTGAATTCGGCAAAAGAGTTTATGGAGGCCATGGGAAAACACCAATTGGCACAAGGAACCGTGTAAATATATTGCTCCCCGTTCAAAAGTAACACAAACTCGGTTTCGGTACTTCGAGTTGGCTTAGCTCCTACAGTGACTGACGTGACCTGACCGAAGTTTCCAGCTTCGATCATGTCTGTACAATTCTTTCAGGGGCTGGAAAGTCAAGAAAAAAATGGATATAATTTTTAATCCAGGAAGTACAAGCACATCGGTCCCAAGCTCCGTCCCAAGGTTAATGAATGCCCCGCTAAAACATAACGCACAACGAAAAACCCCTAAAATATTCTGTCGAAATAACACAGCCAATCGAAACAAAAACAAAGATTATAGTACCGAACAGCGAAAGAAAATATTGCAAGGTGCAAGGTTAAAAGTGTCCATGGGACTAGTACTAGTTTCTTTTTGATTGTTGCTGCTGCTGCTGGTGCGTTGCTGTTAAAGTTCGTTACAAGACGTAGGTGTAGTTGGCGTAGCGAAGAAGCTACAAACCTCGCACGCCAAGGACTGGTGTTCGAATCCCATGCTTTGCCGGTGATGTGGTCTTCAAAAGAGGAAAGTATTGCAGAGGTGGGAGGCATCATTGTGGGCTGGAACTGCGGGGGGCGCTTAATCAGGCGCACCATGAACAACACCAAAACCAACATTAGACATTTCGTGTTCTGCATTTCCATGCATTTGATAACCACGCCGGTTCCTTTTTTATACATTCGATCGTTTTATAATTTTTAAAACCATGCCAAGTTCCTTTTTAAAAATTCGATACAACATTCATCGATTTGTACACGCATGAAAATATCCTTAAAAAAAAATTCAACATTTTACTCGAGTACTTTTTCAAACAGACGTATCTGATTTTGTAAACAAAGACGGCAAGTAATTTCAAACGTGTGATACTTGAAACCCCTAGCAATTTTGTGAAAACTACACTCAGCGAAATAAACTTTCGATATTCATAAGATTGCATCATGATTATTTGCTATAAGAAAGCAGTATGAATTTCATAAATTGAAATGATGTTGAAAAAATAAAAATATGGAGCAACTTGGATTCGAACCTTGAACGTGGAGCTTATGGGTCGAGTGACTGGACCACTAGTTTATATCAACACTTGTAAATAGGAAAGCTTAAAGGCAAACAAGAACAACGTCGTGTAAAACAAAATCCATTCATAAGTCAACCTTATGAAAGCATCGTTCATAAGTTGAACCTTTATGAAATTCTTAAGATTATTTGGCTGAGTGTAGGGCCACTAACACGAGGAATACAAAATCCCTAATATGATGGTGATGCTACTTTCCGTTAGGGTAGTGAGAGTTTTAAGAAATTTACTTGATTTACTTGACCAAACACCGATGATGATAAAGACATTGTCCTAACTTTTCATTGTTGGGACAAAAAATAATGTATCTTTATCATTGTTGCATACTCAACACAATAATGACAATTTGCATGGCAGTAGTATCAAGATTATAATGTTTCCTAACATCCGATTGTTATTTAGGAAGGAGACATAGCGTTGTATTGCTTTGTATGCAACAAAAATAAATTCAATCATGTCATGTTGCATCTACCGAATAGAGACAATATTCGATTTTATCCCTCTTTATCTTTTCCTCTTTCTCTCTTTTACTTGAGCCACGTTTCGTGCAGGTACGCGGCTAATGAGATTGATTCAAAATTGGGTCGAGTTCAACCCAATAGTGACAAAAAAGAGTTACGTATGGAATGAGTAGAATTGTTTAATATTTGAGTGATGTTATTCCTATTTATACTTTATACTTAAGTATGAGTGACATTTACTCATGTCTGCTATTTTCCTGAGTCTATGCGTAACTCCCCCTTTTGCTCTTCTGAGTCGAATTTGACTAAATCTTGAGTTGATCTAAGTGGCGTGTACGACTGTATTCTGCATCTCTGTATCGTTCTCCTAAATAACACAGGCTTTCATATGATCGCAAGTAACAAACGTGAAAAATGACTTCAACCAGCTTCTTCTCGTATACGCACAGCATCAGGAGGTGATCATTGTTTCGTCTGTTGGTGGTGTTCGTACGTGTGGGCGAGCTAGCAGTTTTGAAAGAAAATGTGTTATTAAGTCATCAAAAATTTTGACGAGGGATAGGGGAGAGTTGGTAAAGATGGAAGATGGATACTTACTGCTTTAAAGCAAAACATACGGTTGCAATAAATTTCACTTTGTTCACTTTGAACTAAACCATATCATACAACTTGTTTTAATAGCATAATACTATTTATTGCAAATGTTTCATCAAACCTTTTGCAATCCCGACTGTCAATATTCGAGCGATCAGTAATTTCAAGTCAAAATATGATTTTGTATTAATTGGATTAATTTAATGATTAATTATTTAATTAATAAATTGGAAATTGTTTCAGCCATATCTTCAAGAACTGGTTATCCAAATCCAGAACAATTCAATAGCATTCAATGAGACTATGATAACTCTCTTTTTGGCGCTCAATTTGGTGGAGTGGCTGCTGACAAACATGAGTTAGTTCCCAAAATGCGTGCATTTTCTAAACTTGTTCCGTCAATATGTCCAAACCGAGACATTCGATTTCAAAACCATTCAATACCGTACAATGGGACCGTGACACCTCTCATTTAGTGGTTGTAGCGGTTGAGTTGCTACTGAGAAACTCGGCATACTTTATTGCGTCTTACACACACACACACACACACACACACACACACACACACACACACACACACACACACACACACACACACACACACACACACACACACACACACACACACACACACACACACACACACACACACACACACACACACACACACACACGGAATAAGCTACAGTTACAATTGGTTGGGGTTCTGCCAAATCACTTCAAGCGCCTATCGAAAAAAATCAGCTTTGTCCGACATATTCAAACAGAACTTTTCAATTTCAAGATGAATCACATCAGTGGTTTTGAAGTTTTTAACCAATAAGCAATTTGAGTGATCCATCTTCATAATGCATCGAAAATATATTCTGTGAGGATTTTAGGGGTCCAGTTACGCAGAATGTCGCAAAAGCCGCTTTGTGCAACCCGGCAGAACCCCGACCAATTATAGATCCTGAGTTTTGAACTCCATAGTAGTTTGCATGACCTGGATTATTCCAGGTTATCCTCAGAATATCTACGGTATTTCAAACTATTCTTGAGTTCAGGTCTTGGTGTTTTGCATTATCAACAAGGCAATTTACGAGGACTTCATCATCCTTATGAATTCAAAGTCGTCCCGGCCTTGGGTCTATTGATGGGGACAGGACTCTCCAAGTTGCCATACACAGCAAGTATCGTTCACCTAATGATGTTGCTCGGGCTGATGCTGCCTCATCTTTCAGATCGCTTCCTGCCGAATCATCTGCCCTCTCATTGAAAGCCCTTTTGTACAACCAGAACGTAGGTGGTATCAAAAGTTCGCTCGCTGAGTACCAGATAGCGTACACTGACGCATGCTACGATGTTTACGCCTTCACGAAAACTTGGCTATATATCAACACATTATCAACATTAGCAACTGTTCAACAATATGTATTGTCTACCGGCAAGACCGATCGCCGCTCAATAGCAGTAAGAAATCTGGTGATGGAGTTCTTCTTGCCGTGCGCTCAAAATTATAATCTCGCCTACTGAAGCCTCCCGAAGATTCAACGGTTGGACATCTTTGGGTGGCAATATTCACTAAAACCGGGACTCTGTTTATCTGTGTGGTCAACATCCCCCCTGATTTAGGTGACAAACAAGCCAAACCTTGCTTAGAGATATTTAAAAAAAATTAAATCATGAAAGCTCAGAATTATTTGAATCATAAAATTGCTCTAATTACGACCCAAACGTTTAAAACGATTTAAAAGGGCTGCTCTGAGGAAACACAGCAAGTATCGCACCGATTCTACGAGGACAAACTACGCACCCGCCAACGACGATTACAAACACTTCAATAAAAGCCCGTACAAAGTTCATCAGTCTCAACTGCAGAGTCGTCTCAAAACGAAACCGAAGAGCTTCTGGCGGTTCGTGAATGAACAATGGAAGGAAACCAATTTACCCTCCACTATGACTGACGGCACTTTTGAAGCTGACTCTGTCGTGGATATCGCCAACTCGTTCCGTACGCAGTTCAGCAATGTCCTCTGTGACGAAATTCTGGATGCCGAGGGCCTCGAAGCTGCCCTTAGCAATGTTCCCAGCTTTTCTGTATTTGGCTCTGCACTCACTATCCATTGTGACATGGTGATTTCAGCCGGAAATGCAGATGAAAATTTCAACTGTATGCGGTGCTGATGCTATTCTTTCAATTGTCCTGAAGCGATGCCTGAACACACTTGCTGCGCACCTGGCTACGGTCTTTAATTTGTCATTTACTTCCGGTGTGTTTCTTGAATGCTGGAAAGAGTCGTTTGTTTTCACAATACACAAACCGGAATGCAAACGGTCCATCGCCAACTATCATGGGATTGTTGCCCTAAGTGCTTCATCCAAGCTATTCGAACTAATTGTTCTCCAAAGGCTGGTCCATGACTATTCACAGTAAATTTCTCCTGACCAACACGGGCTTATGCCCAAGCGCTCGACGGCGACCAACTTTACCGTATTTACATCGTTCGTCCTCCACGAAATGGAACGCGGTCATCAAGTAGACGCTGTATACACAGATCTCTCTGCGGCCTTCGATAAAATGAACCATAAGACTACAATTTCCAAACACGAGAAAATGGGGGTTCACGATCAATTTTTGAACTGGCTCCGATCATACCTGACTGGTATGACTGGACTATGCCTGTGAAAATTTCAGATTAAGCCTCTTCTAGCTTTCCAGTAACATCCGGCGTTCCTCAAGGCAGCCACCTTGGTCCATTCCTTTTCCTATTAGATATAAACGACGGAAACTTGGTCTTCAAATGCTTACGTCATAAAATGTGCAGAAGACGCCCACTTTCTTCAGCAGGAACTACAAGTGTGCCGGATCAAAAGAATGTCCTTAAATGTAGACAAATACTCAGCTATCACCAGCTATGGCCGAAAACGCGTGATGTATCTCCAGGACTACATCCTTCTAGGAACGCACTTGAAACGTGACACAACAGTCAAGGATCTGGGAGTAATGCTTCCAAACGGTCATTCAAGAACCACATTTTCTATATTGTTTCTAAGGCCTCATCGCAACTAGGATGCATCTTTCGCGTCGCAAAAACTTCAAAGACGTTTATTGTCTGAAGGGACTATACTGCTCGTAAGTTCGTCTTTTTTTTTTTTTGGAGAACTGTGCTGTTGTTTCGTCCCTTTTCTAGCAAAATTCAGTTCAGAGAATCGAAGCCGTTCAGCGAACGTTTATACGCTTTGCTTTGCGACATCTTCGTTGGCAAGATCCTCGTTGATTGCCAAGTTATGGTGACCAAAGCGTGTTTCGTTGGTGACCTCCTTCAGGGAAACATCGACTTTCACTTTTCTTGATCTCTTAAACATCATCACTCGACGACGAAACCTCCGTTTACAATATTTCTTCATAAACTAGCACTCAAGGACCAACTACGGCAAACACAAGCCTGTGCTAAGCAGATGTGCACACCGGCACTCCAAACTATGTTTGAGTTTAGATGTTGATGTTTAACATGATCAACATGGTGATTTACAATATCGCAATCTAAGCTCAAGGATGAGTAACGTAGATATTCTGGCAACAATGAAATACGGCTGTAATATTCCATAAAGTTCTACAACGCATGTTTACGATCGAGACATCGTAAATATCCGTAATAATATTTTAGAATATTAGGGATGCTCCCTTTTCGATCCTCACTTGCTCTTCTTTTGTGCATCAATTCTCCACCAGGAATGGATAAAATCAAGTTTAACTTGTTGAAAAACCTCCCAGATGTCGTGAAGAAGCGCTTTTTGAGCTTAATCAATCAATTCCTGGAAAGCAATATTGTTCCGGATGATTGGAGGCATGTTACGGTTATAGCTATTCAAAAGCCAGCGAAACCCGTGTGCGGATTACAACTCGTACCGTCCAATTCCGATGTTCTCAAGTATACGGAAGCTGATAGAGAAGATAATTCTCCATCGGTTAAATCGAATGGAGCGCTGCTTTCTGTTGAATACAGCTGGCCTTTGCATAAAGGAGCAAATTGATTCAGTCTTCATGGAAATTAAGAGAGCTTTTGTTCGAGTTTGTGTAGATGTCCTTTCAGACAAATTCCACGAGTGTGGCCTTTCACCATTATTAAATAACTATTTGTACAAGTTGTTGTCTAAGAAACACATGAGTTTTTCTCATGACTCTTAGACAACTTCACGATTTAGCTACAAGGGTCTCCCCTAGGGCGCTTGTTTAAGCTCCCTTCTTTATAATTTTTTGTCAAAGACATCGATAGCTGCCTTGTAAAAAAATGCACGCTAAGAGAGCAGCTTGCGGACGGAGCCGTTGTTTCGATTGTAAGACCAAGGGTGAACAATGTACAGGGACCGTTGCAGGGTACCTTACACAATTGGTCTCCCTGGGCTGTAAAGCTGGGTATCGAATTCTTCCCGGAGAAAACTGAGTTAGTTGTTGTTTTTTCTAGGAAGCGTAATCAGGGGAAAAATAAAGTTTATCTTTAAATATATAGGTGTGGTTCAAGAGGGAACAGAAGGAGGGGGCGGAACAAAAGGCGGACGAAAGTTGAAGCGGGAAGGAAGGATTGTGTGAGGGAGAGAAATATGAGGGGGAAGCAGCACGGATACCGCTCCAACTCATGGGTAAATCAATACTTCAGTTTTTCTCTTTTATATAGGTGGGTGGTTGGATCGAATCCGTATGGGCGGGGGCAAGTACCTATTCTTTGCGTAAGGAATGCGGGAGGAACATGCGTGCGACCGGGGCGGGGGGGGACCCGCCGAAGGTTGAGATATATGCCGAGCGGTTGGGTCGGGTGTAAGGGAGGTGGTGTTTGTTGCGGGTGGGAGTAGTAAATTAGTGCGCGGAGTAGGAGGGTTGTTGTTGTGTGTGGTGGGGGCGGAGAACAAAGGCGAGGGGGTGGAAGTAGTACACCCAAAAGTTGAAAAGGTGGCAAACAACGGAATTGCAGTTTTTGCAATCATATCTTGAGAAATCTGCATGATTCAGAAAAGGCACTTTTGCCCATCATGATCCACAAAGCGTTTTATGGTATAAACGAAGCCATGCAAGTGCGTGCAAGCTGTTGGCAACACACAGATTCCTCGAAACAAATTTAGCGCTGTGTGTTTAGTGCCTCGACAGTCGAAGCAACCGTTGGTTCAATATGGGTGAGACAATACCACAAAATGCCGCAACGCTATTGGCCACTGTTGTAATTCCGCAGTCAAGTGTTCTATTTTTATTTTCACTCGTCATCGCACTCCCATCTCCCTCTCATCAAGTGTGCCCTTCTTGATCACCACGCGAAGCCATGCAAGTGTGTGCGAGCGACATTTGCTTTGTTGCTGTACCACTGAGTGTCTCGACAATCGAAGCAACTGTAGGGCTTTTATTCCATTCACTTCAACTTGTTAAAGTGGCTGAATGGTTACTATCTAGAGCCGCGACGCTAGCGGCCACGGTTCGAATCTTGGTAGCGTCTCGAATTTTTGTTTTTTGTCAGCCCGGACTCCAATTTTATACTCAACAACTAATACACTGCACAACCCACGCACACATCAAATTTTTCAAAGCAAATTGACGTGATGCTTTTTTGCCCACGACCAATGTTGCATTTTTTCTCCAAGTTACGATCCATTACGAGAAATGAAACAAAATCATTCGAAATTGCATTACAATCTTGCTTTTTTATTTTGGGTGTATTTACATCGCAGAATTTGCGGCTATACACTATGCATTAGAGCGAATTGCTTCTCTTTTCCTTTGATCATTTCTTCAGCTTTACGGATAGTCTCAGCACACTTTTGATATTATTCGTTCAATGAGGCAGTTGAAGCATTCACCGTATTTCGTTAGTGAAATACGATCTATTTTGAGTGCTCTATCGAACAATTCTTACACTATCACCTTGGTTTGGGTAATGAGAAAGCGGGCTCACTTGCCAAGGTGGGCGCTATGGAAGGCGATACTTATGAACGTCCTATCGCCTTCAATGATTTTTTTTATTTGCATTTCAACAGGGCTTGATCTACAGGCAACCAAAATGGGATGCTGGGGATTTAGGTAGATGGTTGCACTCCATTGTCCTACAGGTATCAATCAAATCGTGGTTCAGAGGATTGGACATTAGTCGGGATTTTATCAAGGTAATGTGTCTCCAATGTCCAATCACTACTCGTTAGGCTCTCATTTCTATCGAATAAGGCTCTCAGACACAAATCGATGCGGCTGTAGAGCAGATTATTGCCTCCATTACGGAATTGCATGGCCTGATCTTTGCGCATCCATCCGAACCCACGGAAAACTAGGAAAGGAAGATGTTAGAGATAGGCAAGCTGGACCTGGACTATATGGTTCTAATCTATACGTTTTTAAAAACAAATAGAAGTATTTGTTTGATCCCCTCTTGGCGTTACAAAATGTCCACCTCGTCCTTTCTCCCGTTATTCCGCTTTGATTGTATCATTAAAGGTTAACGCAGTCTACTCCTGACCAGCGGCAACAGTACCACGTCGCCAATATGCAGTTGAAGTCAACGCTAAGACCCCTACTTCCCATTCCTAACCTTATTGTTGTAAACCCTAAGCTCGACCTAGTCGTGGCTCCCTAAGCTAACATATACAGCTCAAAAAAATAGTGTGAATTCCTGTTCAATATCATGCACATAAATGGTGCGTCACAAAACATGTACATTTAAATGCTAAGTCGTATAAAGTTATCTGACATTCCATATATTGTCGAAAATGTTGCATTCTAAAGCTCATCTTTGTTAGAAATATGTTATGCAAGTTGCTGCTTCGTGTGGAAAGCAACATAATTTCACGTGTTCTAATATTTACATTACAATGGAAATTCAGATTTTTTTTCTGTGTAGTATCTAAGTTATTATTATATTATTGTGAGTATGAAAAACAGCTCGGCTCCGTTGTGCCTTTAGAACTTGAGCCTAATTTATACACAATTAAGAAAAAATATATTAAGGTAATATCGTTTGTCTTCGCTAGAACATGTATATCTTGAAAAATGAACAATAGAAAATCCTAATTTACAAAACAAACTGTCATCGTTGTAAAATAGGTTAATCTGACAACAAAAGCATGTAGACGACAAGTATAGGAAATATGAATGGAGAAAAAATAACAACTTTTTAAACATCCTTTTTACAATCTGGCACGTTATTCAATCATGTGTCTTGAACGGACCCAACACCACCATTGAACTTAAATTGGGTAAAATTTTGCGACAAATGGTGTACACATTAGTTAACACGTTATTTCCTGTAAGTTTCAGCGTGGTGTCTCACAAATCAGCGAAGATGTATACAAGCTAATGAGTCGGGAGGAGCAAATTTTCATTTTTTCATCTTCTTGCATAGAAAAAAAGTGTTGACATATCAACACGTTGCCTGCCGTCACAAATAATGCGTTAACATTTGATCCCCTGATTTCGAGGCATGTTCC
>JAHHFK020001089.1:0-49579 GCA_024533555.2 Aedes koreicus
TTAATCGCATTCAGGAAAGGCGTTTGATTACCCGCTCGTATATAAAAACCCGAATTGCATCCCGGGAGCAAACTTAAGGATCATGACGACCGCAGCTATGATGCAGATTACAGCACCCTCCGCAGCCCAGACGCTTAGATCGAAGGGTTGGAATAGTTTTTCAAACGAGTTCAGTGGACGTCCCTCCGGTATGGCAAAGAGCACCTGCGAGTTGTAGTGGGGTCTACCGGGTTGAAGAATCTCGTTGCGCTGTGGCATAATGCCAAGACATCCGATCCCGAAGTGCACGGTTTCATCATGGAGGAGCTTCATCAATCAGTGCTCCCATTGTTCGGGCGAGGGGTCGCCCCATTGGGCGTTGTCTGGAGGGGTTACGATAATCAGTTGGAAGTTCAATCTACCTGCCAGTGTAGTGGCTAGATCTCCTTCGAACCCATTTATTGAATGGTTATGAAAGTGAACGAACGGAGGCGTTTTCAAAAGGTTCCTAAATTGATTGGGCAACCGTGGAAATCATTCAGTTGGTGTAAGAACAACTCGTTTGAGGTGTGGTTTTTGATGCGACGAATAGTGGGTTCGCCGCACTTATGTTTTGAATATGGCGAATAGTTGTACAGGTTCGGTTCATCGTCCTTAGCAACGACAATTAAGGCACGGATTATTTTAAGTTTCCACAGAGCTTTGAATGCGTCCGAAGATTTGAGATTCGCTGACTTCGCTGAAAGCAAATGTATAGTAACCGAACAAATCGTATCTTTCGGAGTTCAGCCGGTCGACAAGAAGATGGAAGCTTTCATAGTTTCCGCCAATAAATACGCCATAGGAAAACGACTTGTAGTCATAGATGGTTGAATCGAGTTGAATCAATCTGGGGTATCGTAGACTACGAGTGATGTAGTTGATCAGATCCTGCTGGATCAGGTTACCTTGGCTCACTAGCAATAGAGGCACTTGCCGCAGGATGTAGTACTGATCGATTATCTCCGTAATCAAGGTTGCAGTGGTGTCTATGGTAGAGTAAGCCACGGTGCAGCTAAGGCCTATTATTGAAATAATGATAAAAGTTGTGAAAGAACATGATGTTATCTTGCGCTCGAATTAAGACTGAATCTTGGATTCGCTCTGAAGCTTGTTTTAATTCTAAAGTTAGTCTAGTTATGTTCCAATTTTATGTGGACAATAATGGTTATCCATTAGAAAGATATTGATCGATAATTGCTAAGGATTTTCAGCTAGTTATTGTTACATGGTTGGAAACGATAATCGCCTATACTAATGATGAGCCACAAACTCAAGAAATTTTCTCAGAGGTCATCAACTTCAAGGACATCAATTCCAGTACAAACAATGCACAGCCCAGTAAACACATGATCGTATATGATAGCGGATAAGAGTGAAAAGTGGAGGCGATATACGTACATTTTACATGAAGTCAAATGGACGCATGTACGTATATCGCCTCCACGTTGTACATATATCCGCTATCATATACGATTTTGTGTTTGCTGGGAGCTCATAATCCATAGGAAATAAATGTATGCAAAGCATCCCATCAGCTGCTGAATGTTCAGAGGCGTTGGCAGAGGCATGATCATCTTTCTGGGAAAAAGTTGTAGTTTCCATAACGACGGACCCAGTAGTTCAAATAATCCCGCTGTTTCGATTTCACCAATCATTCGGTTCAATACCCGCACCAGAAATGTCCTCTTCGGGTAGTAGATGATCAAAGGGTACGAACAGGAGACCTGTCCCGAGTACTGCGAAGGAATCCCTGGTCCAATCGATGTTTGTTATGGTAAGCTATGTGCTCGAGTAACCAGCACGACTCCGTCTCGAACCCTATGGCTAGATATGGCATCTAGCGCATCACCTATCATATCGTTTCCCGGAGCTATGTAGCGAGCACGTTTCAACAAGACCCGGGTTATGCTGGAAGAATCGTTCCAGAATTTTTATTGATGTAATAGTGCAAATTTGACTGTTCGATTTCATCGATTGTGTCCACCGGTCTATGATTTGATTCGTCCTGTAAGTATCGGAATAGTAGGCCTTGGTAGACCGTTCGCATCACAAAGCAGTGCACAATCCAAACAATCAGCAACGTTCGAACTAAGCTCTTTACCGGGACGACATGCAGACCTCCGTTGAAGAAAACGCTTATCGCGTTCAGGAACGCAGTCTCATTGCCCTCACCATAGATCAAGTGCCGGATGTTCTTGGGAGCAAACTTTAACACCAGCACCAGTGTAGCTATGCCACCCATCATACAGCTCGCCACTATCCAAACGATGCGCTCGTAAGGTCACAAACAGCTTCTCGAAAGGATTAAGAGGTTGTCCATCTGGAATGGCAAACAATGCCCGCGAGGTGTAGTGAGCTCGACCAGGTTGAAGGATTTCATTCCGCTGAGCCATCAAACCAAGACAACCGATCCCAAAGTTCACGGTTTCGTCCTGCAGAATCTTCATCAAACCGGTGCTCCCGTTGCGCTGGGGGACTCCCCATTGGGCGTTGTCTGGAGGAGTGACAATAACTAACCGAAAATTCAGCTTTGCGGAAATTGTGGTGACGAGATCTCCTTCGAAACCAGTTAAATGGAAATCAGCTTGATGTGAAAGATGAAATTGAACAAACGATGGCGTTTCGAAGGTACCCAGACTGAGCGGACAACCGTTAAAATCGTTCAGTTTTTGTATGAATAGGTCATGGTGTTCGTTGTACTGAATTTGGAAGACATACGGTTCGCCACATGTGTAGTTGGAGTAAGGAGAGTAGTTGTACAGCTGCGGTTGATCCTCGTTAACTACGACAAGAACGGCTCGGAGGATTTTAAGCCTCCATATGGCTTTGAATGCAGTTGTGATTTCGGCACCATTGACCTCGAAAAAGACAAAAGTGTAGTAGCCGAAAAGGTCGTACCGGTCCGAGCTCAACTCGTCTACGAACTGTAAAAAGTTGGCATAGTCTTTGCAGAAGAAAACAGCGTACGACCAAGAGTGGTATCCGTTGATTATGGGATCATATTGAATCACTCTGGAATAGCGTAGCCCACGAACCACTGTGCTGGCCAAATCTTCTTGGATGAGCCTTTGTTCGCTGCTTATTAGCAGAGGAACTTGGCGTAGGACGTAGTATCGATCTATTATCTCCGCTATCAATGTTGCGGTCGAGTTAGTTCTCCCGGAAATGGCTACAGAATGGCTGAAGCCTATGACGGCAAGGACCGAAATCAGAACGAACATTATGCTTGTGTTCGGAGATCTTCCTGTCTACTCAATAAAATGGGTTATAGGACTGTACCCTTGTTGTCGTTGGGAGTTATTAGAAGTGACAATAAGAAACAAATAATGACGTTCATGGGGGTTACTAAACGGAAATGTGTTGTAATAGGGGGGAGCTAAAATTATGTGCAGACAATAACCGATAAATTGTTCTTTGTTGTTGGTTATTTGAACTAAATGATAGCTTGCTTTATGATAACCTATATTCTGATGGTGGCTATCCTACATAAATACATACATACATTATTTGACTAAGGACTATTATGCGAATAGCGATGGGTTTTTGTAAAGCAGCTTATTCTTAGATCTACTTTCCTTTCACAATCGCTGAATGCATCAAACCAGTTTTTAATTGATTTAAGTTTTATCATGTAGACCACAATGTTCCTGGTCGATGGTAGAATTCCTATATGAATATTTCAATATTCTTTCAGACGGTGGCTTACCAGCAAGTGCTGCACTGGGCGTAGAACGGCACACTTGTAGAAAAGTTTGCAGAGCTTCGACTGATGGAAGTTCTTCCCCCCTCAACGATTTTTCAAAGTGACTGTTTTAGGATGTCGACAAAGCGTTCGGCCTGTCCATACGACTGAGGATGGTATGAAGTCGTACGAATGATTTCTAGCTGGTCACATATCTTCTTGAATTTGCCACTGCAGAACTGCGTTCGATTGTCTGCGACGATTGCCTCCGGAATACGGAGAGGGGGGGATAAATGTAGCGAAAGTTTCCTAAGGAAATCTGATTGTAGCTGAGGCTTGTTGTTGTCAGCCTTATTGACAGTTTGGTAGAAACAAATGCAATAGCCTTCTTTGTGCCTCTGTCTGTTGTACTGTTTACAGAAGTGGTTAGTGTAGGGGCAATCTTTGACGAAATGCATTACCTCACACTGTCAGTAGGACAGTTGCATTCGTCGATCCGGGTCTCGAAGGCTTCGCGGTCTGATGCAGCTGCTTGTGTGCTGCATGTACACTGGCGCTTGCTTCTAATCGTTTCACTTTGGTGCCCTGATGGTCTCTCCCTTTTCCCTATGCATGATTTGATTTTTTTTTCTTTTTTTAAAGACCTTGCGTTCCGTAATTGCTTGTCCGTTACTGATCAGAACTAGTGTAATTTCACAGTGAATCACATAGATGGAGTTTGGGAGTAGTTTCTATCTTCAATGTAGAAGTTCACTAATTCATTCTATTTGTAGATCAGTACCGGCGCCACCAAAGCCTCACGGTTTTCAGGGAGGGAAAGGATGATCAGTGTTTTGAAAAGTCGATGTTAGAGAGCGTGTTTACCTCTGCTGCTTCGTACTTGCCAAGGGTACTCGATGTTGAAGGGCGTCTGGATCTACAAACACTTCAATCACATCCAGAATTTATGCAACTGGATAAAGCTGTATCGTTCACCGATATCAAGTCAATACGAGAAGTGGAATTCTTTATTAAGTTAATTTGTGACAGACCATTAAAAATAAAATGTATCATACACAACGTCATCCGAAGTCAAAATCAAGATAAGCTGGCATCAATATTAAGCCCACCATCCTCTGAAGCAATCCGACCCATGTTGGGATGATTATAGTCTCAACTCTCTTCTAGAAGCGCTAAATCACACAGGAATTAGCTGGCGCATGGGGGGGGAAATCTCCGGGGAAAGCATGCGTCAAGTACAGAAAAAACAAATTCACTAAAGCGGTATTAGAGTTACCTCATCTTTACTGTCAGGCCAAAGGAAGCGTATACAACGGAGGGGGGGGGGGGGGGAGAGAGAGGGAGGGAGAAAGGGGGATAGGGGAGGGGAAGGGGGGGAAGAGGGGAAAAAAAAAATTAAGGGAAGTTGAGGAGGGAAGGTTGTTGTTGGGCTTAAAATTTTTGGAAGTTCAACCAAGCTTCCAGAAACGTTGAGAATTTTTCGGCAATTCAATGGACTTCTCTGAAGTTCCACCACTTCTTTTCTCAAAAGAGAGCGAGTAAACTTCATGAGTATCTTGAAACTTCCAATAAGTTTATTCAATTTCTGTCCAGTACATCATATTTCCACCCAATCTTCATAGATATTCCGAAGTTCATACACAGAGAACAGACATCCAAGGGCACTCCAGCCTCTGTACGTAAATTTCTGTAACTGCCACTATACAATTACAGCTCGTTTCCGTTAGATTTGGTGAATCGTATGTTGATGGCGCAGCCTGCACACCTCGAGATTCGATATTTGTGGACTATTTGTCAATTCTAGTTTGATGAAACCGGCGCTGATGTTCCAACGGTTTACTTTTAAAAATTTACACAGTTAATTGTAAAAAAAAATTCAAGCCATGTCTGTTCTCTGTGGATCAAAGAAATTCAGAAAATATTTTTTTACGTGTTTGTTCAGTTTCTAGAAGCTCAGATAAGTACTGAAAAATACATTTAACAGCAGAGAAATGCATAAGATTGTCTAAAAGCTGAGAAGATATTTAGTATTATTTGTAGTAAAGTCTGAAAAACTATTTGTCAAATAATGGAGTATGGTTCCCCTTACAAGCCAAGAAGACCCCCCGACAGCCCCGCGAAGTTCTAGTAAAAGGCTTCCTAAAATGTATTGTATGGTTGGGGGTTGGTGCTAGGTTTGGGTACTCTCGTTTACTAATTACAGTGCTGGTATAAAACTGCAGATTGAAAGTTGAATGTGGTATCAGCATATTATTCTTAGGATATGACGGAAAACTCACAAACGAGTTAGTTATTAATGACATAGAAAATAAACAGCCTCTAATTGTGACTTCGGTCTTGGGAAAATATGAGCAATAATTCACCAAATATGGCAGCATTTAGTGTCCTATGTTCCATTTCACCTTTATGGATGATTTCACACTACTTTAATTTCACCTAAGTCTAATCCAGAACCAATCCAAATTCCCTTTCGAACTTATTCGATTCTTCTTTCATGGCTTCCAACCATCTTCACTTCCGCATAAACAAACATCAAATACACATTAATCAAACTAGGTCATCCCACAAACGACCAACGAGAACCCCGTTCAATAAAAACCATCTTCAAAAAGCGACGCGTGTCGCCAAATCGACAACACGTGCTACCCTGTTTTTTACCTCCATCTGAGGTTCGTCGTGCCCTTTTAAAAGGTCCGACACCAATCGCCAAGATGCTTATTGTCTCGGGAAATCAAACGACGATGAAGCAATCGCTGGTGCTACTCGCACTTATTGCCATCGGTAAAGTACGCAGCAGCTCGCAAAGACTTCATTTACAGCGCGAAAAAGAACCGTACTTAGCTGAAGCCGTATCGGTTGCCATTTCGCGCTACGCCGCAATCGTTTGGGACCACAGGAAAGCTCCACTGTACATCGATCGCTACTTCAAAAATACCGCAGCTTATAGTGCTCAACAGGATTTACTGGGTCGAATCCTGGGTCGTCTACGGTACACCCTACCCGTCGAAATCAGCAGTTTCCGATCAAAGTTCAATTTGGAGAAGCCACGCTTCTATAACCTGGTGTTTATAGATAACTGGGTTTCATTTGGGATCTTCTTGAACAACATCAACGATCGCTACGGAACCTCCGGTGTGTTTTGGATTGTCTTCAACGTAGTTAAAAGCGACGAAATCCAAGGTATGCTGTATCAACTGTGGCGCAATAAGATGTTGTTCGCCTTCATTTTCATGACTGATCACGATGCGGGAGGAGCAGTTCGACTGTACTCTTATTTTCCCTTCGCTGACGGTCTGTGTGGAGTGATCAAGCCTACTCTGCTTGACTGGAAATACGATGAGCTCATCGGGCATCGTCTACAGAACTTTTACGGCTGTCCGCTTCGGGTCGGAACGATCAATAATCCTCCTTTCGTAAGCATTGCTTATCGAAGACGGGCTCTGCTCGGCATCGAAGGGAACTTGATAAACATGATTGCCAAACAACTAAATTTCACACTAGAGGTCGTTGTGCCCCCTAGTAAAGGATTGGCAGATTTAGGGACCAAGCGTGGTTTAATGAATATGGTTATCAATGATCAGGTAGACTTTGCGCTCGGTGGATTCGGGTTGTCCAAGAATTTAGTCAAACTTATGACACCAGGTGTAGTTCATTACGATTCAGCGGTTACGTTCGCCGTACCGACTGGGAGGCCGTACACGTCGTTTGAAAAACTATTCTTTCCCTTCAAATGGTGCCTCTGGATTGCGGTGACTGGAGTTCTGATCTGTGCGGTAGTCTGCATTGTGATCGTGCAGATGCAAGGTCGACCAGTGCGAGATTTTATCTTTGGCCGATTGAATCGTGCACCGGTGATGGTGTTGATTTGTGTACTGTTCGGTGTGGCATTATCTCGTTGTCCTAGGAGGAACTTTGCGCGAACATTGCTGATGTTCTGGATCTTGTGCACTTTGATTCTTCGAACTGCATTCCAGGCTTCGTTGTACAAAACGTTACAGACGCCAAAGAATGTGTCATCTCCGAAGACCCTGCAGGATGTCTACCAAGATGGCTTGTACTTGTTCATGATGGAATCTTCCAAGCAGTATTTTACTATCAGTCCGCAAATGCTGGAGAGGGTTAAATTCCTTCAGAATGATCATCACTTGCTCGAACATATTGTCGATCAACTCGGAGAACGTGAGCTTCAGGATGGTGCGGTACTGATTGCTGTCGACAAAATTGCCTATTACAACAAGTTTAACTCGAAAAACAGGTTCATAACGATTATTCAGGAAACGGTATTTCGCTATCCTGTGGCGATGTTCTACCCGAAAAATTCCATGCTACAGTGGGTGTTCAACATTGAGGTACTGAAGCTGCGGAGCACTGGCTTGATGGAACTGTGGGCTTCACGACATGGTAATTACGATTTCTTCGATCGACTGAAGCATCCGGAGGGCGCCAAACAACTGTCGATAGAACATCTCAAGGGTATATTCGAGGTCTACGGGGTGCTGGTCGTAGGTAGTGTTGTTGTTTTTCTGGTAGAGGTGTCTATTGGAAAATTGGAAAGGCGTTAATTAACTGTTGCATTAGTTTCAATGACTGGTAGGATTTTCTAACTATATAATCGCAACGGAGTAGCAACACTACCGAACATGAATATATTAACTGTACTTATAACCACGATTATCATTGCACACGGATCGGCTCATCAGTTGTTACCAACGGCATCTTCCGTGAACGATTTGTCCAATGCCGTCATCACAATTCTTCGAACACACTTCAAGTCAAATCACTCTTCTACGATGATAACTCGATGCTCGCAGATCGACATCCGTACTTCAAATCTCCAATCGGACATCCTGGATCGAATACTATATGCAACATCGCACGAGATCGCGTACATCTTCAGTAATCCGAGCCGTCCGCGGCGACCACGGTTCTTCAATATCTTGCTTTTCGATAGCTATCTAGCGTTTAGCATAATTCTTCGTCGGCTGCATCCAGACCAATATGACTATTCCGGATATTATTTGATGATCCTTACGGCACCACAAGCTATCGACGCGCAAAGCATGCAGAAAATGTTCAGCGATCTCTGGGAGTCAAACATTGTCAACGTTATACTGGTCATGACGAATCACCCGAAAAACGACGATCTACTGCTTTATACGTACTTTCCATACGCAGAAAATGAATGTGAACATGCTCACCCTGTATTGCTGCACCGGTTGAGTCCATTTACCATGCTGCATCCGTCCGTAGAGCTATATCCGACCAAGCTGTCTAATTTTCACGGTTGTCCAATCCGTGTCGCTACCTTCGATTATCCTCCGTACACAATGCTGGAATCCGTCGGGTCGAATAGGCGCAAGCTTCGAGGAATGGAAGGCGACATGCTGCAGATGATCTCGAAGGCATTGAACTTTTCCATAGAGTTGGTTGAAGTTGCTGGTCTGGACAAGTGGGGCGAAATCTACGGCAATGGATCGTACAGTGGAGCTGTGAAGATGGTGATCGATGAAGCTGTCAACATGACGGTTGGTTGTTTTTCAATGCGTGGTGAGCGGATGTCGTTGATGAAGGCAAGCATCAGCTACTACACGATCAAGGTGATGTTTGCCGTTCCACCAGGAAGACCCTATACGGCGTTCGAAAAACTGTTTCGGCCGTTTGGCGTGACGACCTGGTCATTGGTGACGATCTTCATGGCAGTCGGGATTGGTGTTATATTTTTGCTTAAATTCTATCCGCCAAATGTCCGCCGTTTTATCTACGGTAGCGGTACGGGGATGGCAGTGATGAATTTGTTGAATGTATTTTTCGGCGGAGCGACGGTCCGAACTCCTAGAAGGAACTTCGCTCGAACGTTGCTATTTTTGTGGCTGTACTATTGCTTCGTGATGCGATCGCTATATCAAGGGTCGCTGTTTGAGTACCTCCAGCAATCGAAGAACTTCAGCCACATTAATTCATTGAGGCGCATAGATGCTGAAGGTATGCCTTACTTGATGTCCCAAGGGTCAACCATGTTTGTCAGAGATTTGCCTAGGATCATGCAAAGGTACGTAGAGTTGCGTTGGCTTTCAGTTTTCTCACTAAAATATCACTTGTTTCAGAACCACTACAATTCCGGATGACAACTGTCACCGCTTTGAAGTGTTTCGAAAGCAGAGTCTTCACCAGTTGAACGTCGCGGTGTTGAAGTATTATACACGGGGAATCGTGCATTTGGCCAAGGACATCCTCCAGTGGGCTCCTATCTGTTTTTACTATCCGAAAAAGTCCTGCCTGGCTGGTAGATTCGACAAGGAGATTAGCCAGATCCAGCGAGCCGGACTGATCGAGCATTGGCTGCACGAGTACATCGGATATCGGCTCTTCCGCCGAGCGAAGATTCACCCTCACAGTCCGGAAGTGTTGACAAACGAACATTTGATGGGGTGTTACGAAGCCTTTGCAGTGTTGCTGGCGTTGGCTTGCGTGTTATTCGGGCTGGAACGACTGGCCGGTCGGGTGAGATTGCTGGGTGGGATTTTCGATTTCCTTCTGCAATGAGAATAGGCATACGGACTTGGCATAATGATGGGCAGTCGTGTCTTTTATGAGTCAATGTGGCACGTCGTTTGACATTGATTTAATGGTTGTGGAATTGGTCATCAGACGAGCCGCTAATTGAACGGGCAAAATGCATTAGATAAAGTTGGAAGATCTCTTAGGCTGATAAGATAGAGGTGGAAATTGATGGTTGCAGCTAGTATTCATTATCTTCTTTGTGGAGAGAAATTTATAATTTAGGAAAGTAATTGCTAATGCTTCGAAGGACTGTATCCATTGTTGCTTGTAAACTGACGAGTTAAAAATAGAATAAATTATATGTTACACAACTGTGCACTGCAGTTTTCATACGTTAATCGATGGTATAGCGTAAAGAATACTTTGGCAGCGGACCATCGCAATACTGTTCTCCATCGCAATACTAAGCCGAAATCGAATTAAACGACTTGAATATGCATCGGACGTGTTCAAACAATCATGTCATTTGGCTTGAATATGGTTAAGGGATCTATGGAAAACTGAAATCGTTCTTTTGCCGAAGTAGTGATGGACTCTACCCAACAAAACATTTATAAAACAGTTTAATAATCGTTTGTATAGCCAAATTGCCGATGATTATTCAACTGTATACAAGCAGAAAGATTGTGGATGCGATTCGATAGGCATATTTACGGACGCTTTGAAGGGTATATTTTTAGATCTTGCTTCTAACATTCGTTAATTTGCTGTTTCCTGTCAAATTTCAATGATGAATGTAAAAATCTGTTGAGCTTTGCCGCACCAACAGAGACGCACGGAATCACCGGGAAACGAACAAAGGAAACACCAGAGAGCAGACAAAAGAACCACTGATACTTTCGGGGAGAAATAACTTGTACGCGTGTTACTTGGTAATCGATTTATTGCAGACTGAATGTAAACGTCAAAAGTACAAAATTACAGTGTAGCCAGAATTCAATGTTTCTCTCTTGAGCCAAGGTGGATGTATCATCAAGGTGCTCATCCATTCCCAACACTCCTCCTGGATGAGTACCGCAATTGATCTTATCACTTGTTTAGTCCTACTTTCTTCAAAAACTTATCCAACTTAGCCGGACCGACTGGTTTAGTAAGCGCGTCGGCGGCCATTTCTTCACTTGGACAATACACCAGATCGATATTCTTCTGTTCGCACAACTCACGGATGAAATTTCGCTTTGTATCTATGTGTTTAACTTTACCGCTGCATCTCTCCGTTGTGGCAAAACTCAGGCATCCCATGTTATCTTCGTATAGAACTGTCGGATTCCTTTTCCTTCATCTCCTTCAACAGCCGTCTAAGCCACATCACTTCCTGGCAGGCCAAGGATAACGCGTTATATTCGGCCTCCAAGGACGAAAGAGCAACCGAATCATGTCCCTTGCTTGTCCAGCTGACAGGACCATCTCCGTAAAAGAATATGAAACCGGTAGTAGAACGGCGAGTACGTCTGTCGCCGGCCCAATCCGAGTCCGAGAATCCTACCAGATTTCATCCGTTATGCGATCCAAAGCGTAGCTTGAAATTTTTGGTTCCGTTTAGGTACTGTAACACTCGTCTTGCGCTCTCCAATCGCTGTTGTTCGGCTGACTTACCTTGCGTCCCAGCAGACCTACACTCAATGACAAATCCGGCCTTGCGTTGACGGCCAGGTACAGCAGTGCCCCAATCAAACTCCTATACAACGTCGAGTTTTCGAACGACTTGCTTCCCTCATTATCGGCAGTGTACCCTAGATCCATCGGTGTCTTCACCGCATGAGAGTTCTCCATATGGAACTTCCGAAGTACGTACTCTATGTACGGCGTCAGCCGCAAGGAGTAGCAATCATTTTCCCTCTCGATCTCGTACCCGAGAAAATGACGAAGCTGACCAAGGGCCAAGACTTCAAACTTGTCTCGAAGATTTCTGTAGACTTCATCAATCTCTTTCTCATCGATACTGCCAATGATCAAGTCGTCAACATACACAACGAGATAGACAACACTTCTTCCATGGGTGCGCGTAGAGACACGGGTCAGATTCGCAAGCCTTGAAGTTCTGATCCAGCAGTGTTGCGTGTAATGTCTTATTCCAGCATCTGGCAGACTGGCGCAGACCGTAGATGCTTTTACGCAATCTGCAAACCATGCCTTCCTTTCCTTTGATGAAATATCCAGGAGGCTGGGACATATACAATTCCTCGTCGACTGTTCCATTGAGGTACGCCGTCTTGAAATCATACTGCTTCAGCAGTAAGCCTTCCTTACTAGCCACCGCCAGAAGAATTTCCGCATTCATAGCGTTCTTCCAGTCTGGCACTAACATTGCTTCTCTATAATCTTCGGGCTCTTCATCAACAGTTACTTGCCCCACTACAAAATCTTCAAAACGACTAGGCAATACTCCACGAGTACGCCGATCTGCTCTTTTAAACACTGCTTGTTCTTCTGATAGCTCCGGTTCGAAACCCAGAAAATCGGATTCGTTCATTTCACTAGCATCATCATACTCCGACTGTTCTTGTTCATCAAGCACTTGCCCTTCACGTCCTTCACCTTCGCGATTCTCAAGGATGACTTCTTCTTCTTCACGATCACTCATACTACCATCGCTCTGCTCCACCGGAACCATTACCTAGTTCCAGAAAGCGTGCGTCCCGGCTTATAGTGATGCGGTTCGTTTCGAGATCAAGAAAGTGATAGCCCTTGTGCTGACTTGAGTAGCCGTTAAATACTAGCTTCCTAGCTTTTGGGTCGAACTTCTTTCGTTTTTGGTCGGGTACGTGTACGTACGCTTCGCACCCGAACACTTTCAGCTCAGCCAAATCTGGTACTCTCCCGGTCCAAAGCTCGTAAGGTGTTTTATCCGTCACTCTGGATGGCAACCGATTCTGGACGTAATTTGCCGTAAGCACGGCCTCACAATAACGTTTGGGCAGCCCTGCATCTAACAACATGCAGTTGGCCATTTCTTGCAATGCGCGATTCTTTCGCTCCGCTACACCATTCTGTTGCGGTGTGTACGGAGTGGTGTACTGCGCAACGATGCCTTCGGTCTTATAAAACTGCTGGAGAGACTCGCCGATGTATTCGCCTCCTCCGTCAGACCTAATCACTTTCGGTTTTCGCCCGAACACGTTCTCGGTCCAACGAACGTATTCTCGAATCTTGAGCTCTGCCTCGCTTTTCGACGTAAGGAGATACACCGCACAGAACCGACTATAGTCGTCAATCAGGGTAATAAAATATTTATTCCCACTCGGCGTCACATTCTCCATTGGCCCGCACAAATCTGTGTGCACCAGATCCAATGGATGTGTCGACCTACGCTCACCTAATGTTGGAAAAGGTTTTCGTGCTAACTTACCTTTGATGCAGCACTCACAGACTATACGCTCTCCGCAGTCCTTGACCTCGAATCCACTGGCCAGTCCTTTCGACGTGATGGCGTTCACCACATTCACGTCACGGTGGCCAAATCGGCGGTGCCACGTGTGTTGGCACAAGTCCGAATGACAACCTTTCACTGCCATACATTGCTCACCAATCTTCAGCTTATATTGGCAGCCAACCAGCTCACCGACTGCGACAACCTTGTCGTCAGAATCTTGGATTTCACAACCATTCACATTAAACACTACCGTGAATCCCTTTTCGGCCAATTTCCGTACCGAAACCAGTCCTCCCTCCAAGGTGGGAACATAAAGTACACGCTCCAACTTAATCACAACGTGCTGGCCATTCGCATTCACACCGATAACGTTTCCACTACCGATACCGCACGACTTCGTCTTCGTACCATCGGCCAAAGTAACATCAACAACGACACCGCTCTTGTATTCGATGAAAAACTCGCGATTTTGTTGTCATATGACAAGTACATCCGCTGTCGATCGTCCATGCTCTCGGAATCGCACGGCACCACAGAAAGAGTCTTCTTCTACCGCTGGTTTCGGCTGCTGTGCATTCTCCGCTTGCGCCTTTTTAGCCTGCTGTCCGGAACCCGACTTCTTACTCGATTCACCCGAGCTCGAACTGTCACTGTTTCTTCAAAGCAGCCAACTTGCGGCAATTCCGCTTATAATGGCCAGGTTGCTTACAGAAAAAAACACTTAACTTTGTCACTGTTTACGTTAGCTTCTGCTTTGTGCACCTTTTCTTCCTTAACACTGATTCCACTGGGGCCCGCTCTTGAATTCGGCGGCTTGTTACACTCGTCGCGCAAACGAGCCACTACTAAGTCCATCGTTAAATCGCCCTCGGGTCGATTTTCCAGCGACGTTACAAAACTCGCGAAAGACGGAGGCAAACTACGCAGCATCATTATCACCCGCAACTGCTCACTGATTTCGACACCGGCACTGTCAAGGCGATCGAACAAGTTTTCGACAACTTCCAGGTGCTTTTCGACATCGCCACCTTCACCGAGGTTAACCGATCACAATTGCTGCAAAAGCATCGCCTGAGTGCCTACCGTCGACTTTTCGTGATAGGCTTTCAGGTTATTCCACATTTCGCACGCGGTTTTCGCTTTCTTGACGAAGCGCAGCTGGCTGTCATCAATAAATAACGAAATCGTCGCACGAGCCTTCACATCGTTTTTCTTCCACGGCGCATATTGTGCGAGATCCGCTTCTTCCGGTTTTACTGCATCAATCACGTCCCACAATTCTTCACGCTCAAGTAGCGCCTTAATCCGGAATTTCCAGGCAACATAATCTCCGCTACCCAACTTTGCAAAAGATACTCGCGAGCTTTCCGCCATTTTGAATTTTCTCCGCAAACACTTTTCTCGAAAGGTCAAACAATCTTCCGACAAACCAGCTCTCGGCACAAATCTTACTAGAACTTCTTTATTCACTTCCGGCTTCTGGGCCCATAACCTGTTGAGCTTTGCCGCACCAACAGAGACGCACGGAATCACCGGGAAACGAACAAAGGAAACACCAGAGAGCAGACTGAATGTAAACGTCAAAAGTACAAAATTACAGTGTATCCCGAATTTAATTTTTTTTTTTGGGGAGGTTGGTTGTTTTTTCAGAGGGGCCTCCCCTTCCCACAAAAAAAAAACAAAAAAAATTTTTTTGTGGGGGGTGTTTGGTTTTTTTTTTTTTGCAGGAGAAGATTTTTTTTTTTTTTTTTTTTTTTGGGGGGGGGGCCACAAACAACTGTTAGTTTGTTTTTTTGTGTTTTTGTTTTCTTTTTTTTTTTTGTTTTTGTGTTTTTTTTTTTTTTTTTTAATTGTGGGTGGGGGGGGTGGTCGCTTTTTTTTTTTTTCCCACAAAGGAAGGATTCACTGAAAATAAAATTAAGTTTATGCTACGAAACCGATTGTACATTGTACTAATTTGTTCGTTGTTTTCAGCAACGAATCTCATTTGTAAATTATATTAACCTATTTTCGTCATATTTGTCAGATGTTTTACTAATTTCATTTCGTATGATAAACGAAAACATTTAAAACAAACAAACATGATTTGTTTGGAACATTGTATGTACATTGTAAATAATACGAGACATTGGTATGCATACGAAATGATATGCATACAATGCACGAGAAATACGATCATGGAACACGAATCTTTCGTTACAAAATTAAGTCCTGCTACAGAAAATTGTTCCATGTACGAATGCATCACACGATTTAATCAAACTTTCGTTCAAAATACTAATTTAATAAGTACTTCTTGAATATAAAATCGTAAAAATTACAAAACAGGGCTAGCAAAATGGAAACTGACACGAATGTTTTGAAAGGAATTCAGTGAACCGTCGTACAATGTACTAAAAATCACATACGATACAACAACATTTCATACTAACCTACTCTTTGTTCTTAACAAAATTCAGATATTAGTTTGAGTCATTTCCAAAATCCAGAAATCTATTTATTTTTTACGGTTTTGTATTCTATCGCGGTACGCATAAACTGCCATAAACGGCTTCTGCACGTCCCTTCATGTTTTAGAATCTCAGAAAGAGAGTTTAAATATTTGGATTGAATATATGTAGGAGGCAACCGACGTCAAAATATATGGGGCTTGGTTTATTCAATTAGAAAGAAACATTGAAACATGTAAATAGTTTTTGCGCATGCTCTGAAGATCTGATGAGCTTCACGCAGATCAACGTTAATCACTGGAACGGTCTCGTCCACTATCAGCCGGGCTTATATCATTAAAATTGGAATCCGACATCTCTGAAGAGTGCAGCTTCGCACTGGCAAGGAACGTGGTGAAAAAGTGTAACGATTTACAAATTCGCTCCTCCGATGGAATATCCTTTGCAATGAGACCGATTCTACTGCTTATATTAGTACTTCTGTTGGAAGATCGACACTCTTCTAGCTTAAAGTAGCTGAATGCGGACAATACGCTTCTAGATTGCTGCAATATAAAATCAATTACGTTAAACTTTTATATGAAAAATCCACTGATTTCCACTTTAACTTGTACCTTTAAGTTGAAACCGCTTTTAAACTTGTATACGTATAAGGTTTAATCAATTTATGCGTGCTTACCAGCAAAAACAAAAAATATATTTTCTCAATTAGCATAGAATCAAAATTCATGAAAGAAGTAATTTATTGACTTACTTTGCGATCAATTGGTTCGCTAACTTCGCCGCTGCAGTATATGCACTTTATAATAAAAACACTTAACAATGAACACAAAATAATAAAACTATTTATTATATAAAACACGAACGCGACTCGACACGTACTGGCAAACATTGAATGACAAAGCTTCTGAAAAAACTATGCGCATGAAAAAAATGCTCGATAATCTCTTGCTAGCATGTACAAATATGTCCGTAAAATTCACACATGGTTCTAAATTAATACGAAACACAATTCATAAGCTGTACGCATTATTCGTTATGCAATAATTTATCTTACAAACATGCATTACGAATGTTTAATACAATAAACGGTAAATTTGTCCTATTTACAAATATCATTTTTACGAACTGAACAAGACAGAATTAACGAAAAAATATTTTCAGTGTTTAGACCAGTAGACCATATCTCGTTAGGCATAAGGACACCCTTTCCGAGAATCCACAATCTTCGCTGAAATAAAGCACTGCATTGACACAGTTAATGGTCCGGAGTTTTTGCTTTTAAAATACAGGAGGGACAAATGTCGTCTGTCTGCTTTTTTTTTTTTTTTGGGTGGTATCTACTCGGGCGGGGTCGGGTCAATAGACAAGTCACGGTATTTTGTTTTGTTTTTTTTGAGTTGGGTGGGGGGGGTGTGTTTTTTTGCTGGGTTTTGTTGTTTTTTTTGTTTGGTGGGGTTGTTGGTAGTTGGTATCAATCATTGGTGGCTGGTGGGGTGTTGGGTTTTTTTTTAGGAGGTGGGTAGTTCATAAACAAAAGGGGCCGGGCGGGTGGAGTGAAGTGAAAAATTCTGTTTGGGGTGGGGATGTTTTCATTCCCTTCTATACCACAGTGACCAGGAACTCAATATAGATTAACTTTGTTAGTCGTAGCCAGTTGCTTCAAGCAGAGAATGCACTCCCAAACTAACTTTGACTGACATGTGTATGCTTTTAAAGTCATTTGGATTGAGCCTGGAAAGCGTGTATCCATCATGATACTAAGTGATTCCTGAGAATCGATTGTGAACTCTCCGTTTTTGGTTTTTAAAGTGCCGAGTCCATTAGAGTGATCTTTTGAAAGAGCTTTGTGAAGTCTAGCTACCTTTCTAGGCAAACTTTCGACTTGTTCACAAGTAAGCTTCCAATCCCTTCTTTTAGATTTACGAATTTCATGATTGTATTCTGTTGGACTTTTTTTGTATTCAGTTAAATTAGCTACTGGCTTTGTTGAAAAATTTTCTAGTTAATTTTCTTAGTTTTTCAAGCTTTTTGTTTCACCAAGCTGCGTCCTTACTTGAAGTTTTTCGTCTCAGTGGACAGCTTTCTTCAAAAGCTGCTATAATATTAGTAATAAGTGTTGACGAAGCTGTTTCAAGCTGCTCAGTGGAAGAAATGCTATCCACCTTCATGAAATGATCGTTCAAAAGTTTGGAATGATAACTGTCCCAATTTTTTTTTCTTGGATCTCTAAATTGCTCCACCAAGATATCCCCAGAGTTATAATTAAACATAAGATGTTTATGATCAGCTAATGATGGTTCATTTGACACATGCCATTTCTCTATAATATCTGATAATTTAGAGCTACAAAGTGTTAGACCAAGAACTTCTTGTCTAATTGAGGTAACAAATGTTGGATCGTATCCTTGATTACAGATGTTGATGTTATGTGACATTAAATATTCAAACAAACACTCACCTCTATCGTTGATGTTGCTGCTAACCCAAACCGTTTGGTGAGCATTTGCATCACACCCTATTATGAGTTGTTTGTTCCTCAATTTACAGTGTTGAACCAGCGCAGCAACTTCTATTGGAGGAGCTTCAACGTTGTCTCCTGGGAAGTAGGCCGAAGCAACGATGATTTTGGTTTATCCCCGGGTCGTTGGAACCTCCAATTGAATTGCCACGATGTCTCTGCTGATGAATTCTGTAACAGGAATAAACTTAACATTTTCCCGAATAAGAATTGCTACTCTTGGTGCAGTTTGCGTGCTAAAGGGCGATACGGTCAAAATTTGGTCAATATCAACTTGACGTATTTCTTTCAATTTTGCATTTAAAAAACCTGAACACCCCTCATTTTGAAGGTGTGTGTGTGTAGAATGTTGCTCCTATTTTGATTTTGGAATTCACTCTTCAGTTGTCAAAATGCCGTCCAAGCAAGAAGAGCAGCGTATCAAAATTTTGCTCGCGCATCGCGAAAATCCGAGCTACTCGCACGCAAAGTTGGCCAAATCGCTAAAAGTTGCCAAATCAACCGTTACAAATGTAATTAAAGTGTTTGGGGAACGTTTGTCGACAGCCAGGAAGTCTGGATCGGGGGGAAATCGAAAACCGGAAGCCGCTGAGACGACAAAGAGAGTTGCCGGTAGTTTCAAGCGAAACCCTAACCTATCTCTCCGAGATGCCGCAAATAAGCTGGGTGTATCGTCTACAACCGTGCATCGAGCCAAAAAACGAGCCGGACTATCGACTTACAAGAAGGTAGTGACTCCAAATCACGATGATAAACAAAATACGACGGCCAAAGCGCGATCCCGGAGGCTGTACACGACGATGCTGACGAAGTTTGACTGCGTGGTAATGGACGACGAAACCTACGTCAAAGCCGACTACAAGCAGCTTCCGGGACAGGAGTTTTATACGGCAAAAGGAAGGGGAAAGGTAGCAGATATTTTCAAGCACACGAAACTGTCAAAGTTCGCAAAGAAATATCTGGTTTGGCAAGCCATCTGTACCTGTGGCTTGAAAAGCAGCATTTTCATAGCTTCCGGGACTGTCAACCAAGAAATTTACGTGAAAGAGTGTTTGAATAAACGTCTGCTGCCTTTCCTGAAGAAACACGGTTGTTCCGTACTGTTTTGGCCGGATTTGGCATCTTGCCATTACGGTAAAAAGGCCATGGAGTGGTACGCCGCCAACAACGTGCAGGTGGTTCCCAAGGACAAGAACCCTCCCAACACGCCAGAGCTCCGCCCAATTGAGAAATACTGGGCTATTGTCAAGCGGAACCTAAAGAAGACCAAAAAAACTGCTAAGGACGAGCAGCAGTTCAAGGCAAACTGGTTTCTGCGGCGAAGAATGTGGACAAGGTGGCTGTACAAAATCTGATGGCAGGGGTCAAGCGTAAGGCCCGGCAATTCGGATTTGGAAAAGCGGAAGCCTAACTGAATATTTTTCCTGAATTTTATACTAATTGAACTTGAAAAAGAAATTTAATTTGATTTTTTAAATAAACGATTTCACCGATTTACACGCGTTTTCCCTTGGCCAAATTTTGACCGTATCACCCTTTAATCATGAAGAACAAATCAATGTCAATACTTGATTTGGCTAAAAAAAGCAGGAACGAGTGTCGGAATGATCCAGCGTATCAAGAGGCGAAACCACCTGAAGACCTACTAGAAGCAGAAAATCTCGAAACAAAGTGCAGAACAGAAGAAGCGAGCAGCAACAAGGGCCCGGAAATTATATTCGCGTCTTTTGCAGCGTCCGGATGCATGCGTTTTGATGGACGATGAGACCTATGTAAAGGAGGACTCAAAAACCCTTCCAGGTCCACAATACTTTACTGCCGTCGTTGGGGAGGATGTGAGCGATGCGGACAGGTCGATTCAAGTGGAGAAATTCGGTCGAAAGGTACTGGTATGGCAAGCAATATGTTCCTGTGGTTTGAAGTCAACCATTTTTTACACTACCGGAACTATAAATGCGGAAATCTATCGATCTGAGTGTCTCCAGAAGAGATTATTGCCTTTATATAAGAAGCATAGTACACCTCCACTGTTTTGGCCGGATTTAGCGTCGGCTCACTATGCCAAAACCACTCTCAATTGGCTTGCGGAAAAGGGTATAGATTTCGTTGAGAAAAATATCAATCCACCAAATTGCCCTCAGCTTCGACTTATATAACATACGGTTTTGAGAACTGGACCCATCACTATTATCCCCATTTGCACTGTACTTATGCAAAATTGTCCGCAGAATCCAATAAAGAGAATACTGCTTTGGTTTGACCGTTCCATTTTACCCGAATTACAGTGCAAATGGGGATAAAAGTGACGGGTCCAATTCTCAAAACCGTATGTTATATAAGTTTTCTCAAGTATGAGGGAAATTCGGGTAAAATGGACCACTTACAAAGGTCAAATCAAAGCAGTGTCATCTTCATTCGATTTGCCGGAAAATTTTACATAAGTACAGTGCAAATGAGGATTATATTGGTGACATCAATGTATAAAACTAAATGACATTTGAGTCTGAGGTATAATCATGGGGAGAATCGGGTAAAATGGACAACTTTCCGTGTCGTGCGGTGGCTGAAACCATCTCCAATCGATTTCTCGTGATTTTTTACACTAGAAATGCTCATTCTAAGGGACTGAAACTAGCTGCCATAAAAGATCCGTTTTTGGCGCGTTTATGCCCACCGTGCATTGTTAGGTATTTTTACCGGATCGACAGAGGGAGGCTTCGCTTGAGCCATTTCACGAGCTTCTAGTTTATTATAGCCACGCTGAATTAGCTTCTTCATGCGTCTCCTCATCGCTCCATTCATTTTAATCGTTTTTTTATTCAGTGTAACCGCTTGGTGCTCCACTGAAAAGTTATCCGTCGGATTAGTGTCACTTACTCCTTGACGAATATCCTTGATGGTGACATTAATACCGTCATCTTCATCGCTCATCACTTCATCAAGAGCATCATGCTCTGGGGTGTTGAGAATAGATGACGAACATGAAGCAACGTCTTCCAGCGACTTGCTTTGAAGGTTGTCGTCATTCAAGTTTCCATCAATCTCCATGCCGATGGAATTTTGATCGTTGCGTACATCAGCTGTATTGGACGATTCTATCTCGATGAACGAACAGTTTATGTGTAACACTCGTGAGTAACACTCGCTATTAAAATCACCGTATTTCCCGGCACCAAACCATGGAATCGAAACAAACGTAAAGGACAGGACAATAACACACTCATTGAAATTGCGTCGAATTTAACTTAATTTTGATTCAAAACTAGTGACCGTGTAGTTCAGTATTTTCTGACAGGGATTTGCAATAAGTGTTCAAAGCTTATATTGAAAGACTCATTCAGATGAAATGATATACCTTTATTAGCCAATACCTCATAGCTAATCATCGATTGAATCATTATACCCAACCAGATTGCTACAACAGTAATTATCATTTCCCAATCAAACAAAACCATCGGATCGTCATCGATGGTCATTCAATTCCCATACGACCATGAAGCTAATACTTCTATCGTTGCTCGTTCTCCCGAGCTCTCTGCTTCTAGCGCAGGCCCCATTCGATCGATTTGGGTTAGCATCCACTGCTAAATCCAGCTTGGCAGCGCGATCAATCGCCTACATTCTGAGGCGTCACTTCAGCCATTCGCACGAAGCTATTCTTATCAATAAGGTGTTCAATGGATCTTCGAGTGGACGTATGCAGGGAGATCTACTAAATGAAGTGATCCGGCTGATCGACTCCAAGCTGGTCGTAAGATTCTTCTATCCAAGGGTGGACGTGGTGCGGCCTCGGTTCATGAACGTGTTCTTGGTAGATGGATATGGGAGCTTCCGGATGATCTACGCGACGATGCACTACACAAAATATGACTTTTCCGGACTCTATTTAGTGGTGATTGCTGGGGAGATAAAGGAGGAACTAGATGATTTGGTGGGAGCCATTTTAGAGGACTTGTGGTCGTTGGATATTGTCAATGTCAACGTGGTGACTTGCGGCCCCCTAGGCGACTATGCGTTGATTTACAGTACGTTTCCTTATACGGAGGATCACTGTGGAATGGTAGAACCGTTTCTTTGGATGAATGTGACTCAATCTCTAGAGGAAATGAAGGAGGTAGATTTTTACCCAAATCGGATGAAGAGCTTCTACGGGTGTACGTTGATTGGTGGTACTCATGAGGCGAAGCCATACACGGTTATCGTTAACTCGAATAGCTCATCGGACATTATTCTGAGTGGATTCGAAGGGGACCTGGTGGATATGCTGGCTAATAAGCTTAACTTCACCGCACGATTTGAGATTGCCCCAAATGGTTCGTCGTGGGGATTTGCCCGGAAGATGGGACAGAGCACGGGGCTGATGAAGATGATTCAGGAAGAGCAAGTCGATTTTGGGGTGGGTTGTATGGCATTTGCATACGATCGACACAAGTACCTGAAGCCGGGAATTGCACATTATACAAGTGAGATACTGTTTGCCGTTCCGACAGGGCGGCCATTCACTGCGTTCGAGAAACTGTTTCGCCCTTTTAGCTTTGCTATATGGACTTTGCTTGTGGCTTATCTGATTGCAGGGGCAGCCGTTGTTGGCGCTCTACAACTCACTACGAGGGAGGTACGGGACTTTGTGTATGGATTTGGAAACAATTCGCCGTACTTGAACATGCTAAACATTTTCTTCGGTGGAGCCTTAGAACGAACACCGAGGCGAAATTTTGCCCGAACTTTACTGCTCTTGTGGGTGTTGTTCTGCTTCGTAATACGAACACTGTATCAGGGTTCCCTGTATTTGTACCTGCAGAAGGCGATGAACCATGACCCGCTGAAAACAATGCAGGATATCGATCAGTCTGGAATCGATTACTACATGATGGAAATCGGCCAACGTTACTTTCTGACGATGCCGCATGTTTTGAAACGGCAAGATTATTCGAACAATTCGTGATCTCTTCATTAACCAGATATCCTACCATTACAGAACAATTTTTATTCAACCTGGGAAGGACAGTTTGGGAAAGACGATCGAGAAGCTTGGTCGGGGCTTGATTGACGGAGTGGTGCTGATTCCGTTGGACTACGCTGCTTACCACAACAAGTTTTTTCCCAAGCGGGAGTTCGTCTACGTTTCTAAGGAAAACGTTGGAGTCTACCCGGTGGGATTTTACTATCCAAAAAAGTCTCGACTTACGAGGGTTTTTGACGATCAGATTCGTAATATTCAAAGTACAGGGTTGATCGATTTCTGGTTGAGGCGATATGGGGATTACGACTTTTTCCGGAAGCAAGAATCGAGTGCTGGTCCAAGGAAGTTGAGTAACTATCATCTGGCTGGGGGATATCAGGTATATTGCTGCTGGTTGGCAGTGAGTTGTGTAGTGTTTGGGTTAGAGCTGTTGTCACAGCGAGTGTATTTGTTGAGAAGCATTCTGGAGAGATTGATGGAGTAAGGTTGGATTCTATTTAATTTAATTAAAAAGTGTGTCGAAAAGTAGTTATAAACATTTCAAATCTGAAATAAAATGAAAGACAATGTGAAAATTTTAAAATTAATGTATTTTATTACTTAAATAATCAGATTGCTCATTTCGGTAACACGATCGAACTTTAGCCATTATACCCTTCATCGAATTCTGAACAGTTTTTTTTTGCACTTTCTGGACGCTGCTGGTAAATTTTACTTTAAGTCTGATATATTGTGGGCCACTGCACCTGCCTTTCGGAGGTTTCGCATGACCCATACGGTTCAAGTATGGGTCTATCGGTTTCAGTTGGGGACAGTTTGGTGGGTTAATATGTTTTTCAACGAAATCAACGTTGTTATCGGAAAACCACTGTAGAGTTGATCTGGTATAATGAGCAGAGGACAGATACGGCCAGAAGAGAGAAGGAATCACATGCTTTCAATATAGTGGAATCAGCTTCTTCTACAAGAACTCATTTCGGTAAATTTCAGCCTTTATTCTTTCATTTGTGGAGAAAATGGAAAATAACAAGCCACATGTGGAAATTGCTTGCCAAACGAGCACCTTCATTCCAAATTTTTCTCTCGCAACCAGGGTTTGGCAAAGTAATTTTCATTTGAAAATCGTCAAGTGACGTAGAAACTGCCAAGCATCACTTTCAAATGAATATTAGTTCTTTGATCTTCGAGCGATACTCTATCAACATCAACAGAACCACTTTCGATTAGTTTTCATGTAGTTTGGTTTTGCTTGAACGCCTTTTTTTATATTTAACTGTCAAATGAACCTATCATCTAATTGAAGCGAAATTGCGAGCAGTTTATTTTTACTTTTGACATTTTCCTCGATTCATTTTACTGGGTGTACGGTTAATGGAAATGAATCTAGGTTGGTTCCTTATCAAGCATCGTCAATTGAAGTTGATAGATAAATAATCAAATCGTTTTTGTTTTACTATCTGTGCCATAGTATTCATTAAACATCAATAGGAAAACAATGCAATAATAAACAAAATTATGATTTGATTATGAATCGTTTCGTTTACATATCTTCCATTTTTAATAATGTTATATGGTAAACTAACTTAGGTTAAAGAAATTGAGCTTGAACTGCCTTATCACATTCCATATTCTCGTCGCAGTTCAATACTGTAGAAAGCACTAGCACAAATCGATTTTACTTTTATTCCGCCTCCGTAGTGCGCTTTTTATTGCACATAAGTTTCCTATACAATGCACTAGATTAACTATTATGCAATCGTACTCTGCGTGAGTAAAATCATTTTGCACTAGCGGGTTATTCCGGTTTTCAGCCTTTGCTTTCTTGCTTCAGGTGTTCTGTCTTTCTGTAATCCTTCAGCATTAGCTTTTGACATGTGGCCTGTTCGGAAATGTCGCACAAAATTGTTAATTTTCCGTTTTTGCTTTCCTTTTCTCCCCTTTCGAAGTGGAAGGTGCCCCTGGACAATCCATGGTCGCCGATACAAAGCTTTGATTGCAAGAAACGAAATGACGCAACCCGCTGGAACAAATGAATGAGACAGATTCCGAGTCATTCATCCCGTCAATTGAAGCAAACCGTTTTTCAAGTGAAGTGAATTAATGAACTCCAAAAAACTAATTACCACTATACTGCCGTGAAACGCATATCAGTCCCATATGAATAGAAAAGCAAGCAAATGTGGGACTGATATGCGTTTCACGGCAGTATAGCAAAATCGTACTTGACAGAAGGAGTGGTTATTCACAGATAAAAAGAAACATTGAATTTTCTGCGTTATCTAATGCACATAAAGGGAATGCTAGATTTGGCAGAAAATAATGGGATAATTCATGTAAGTTTAAGCCAGATAACGCCTGAAACTAGCCTGTTGTATGAAAGATTGCAAACATTGTTGTATGGCGCATGAAAGATTGCAAACAATTTCGTTGTTTTCGTCACCTTTGGCATGGAATTAAACGAGGGGAAATTTTACGCGCTTGTTAAAATTAATTATTTTTTTCTGTGTTAGACTCGATGACGAGAAGTGCGGTGAATAAATCGAAAATGAAACAGCTCGAAAAAAAAATGAATCCGTGATGAGTTAATCTTTCTTTATGTCTTTTGAAAATGCTAGATCCTGCTCGCAACAGTTGTATCTGAAGTTAGGACACTTTCCAGAACCAGTTTGATGCAGAATTGAGGTCCTGGGAGAGTTTTGGAATCCTTTTTCACTTTCGTTTCTTCATCCATTAAAACACACTGGGAGGGATTGCATAAAATACGGCTTTCGGGTCCTCATTTCGGCACGACACTTCTGCTCCGGAGATTGCGTTGATACTTTCTGCTTCCTCTATGCCGTTAAATCATTTCTATTCTTAATCCACTGGATCATCTCGATGCTGGTCATGTATTTCTTGGTCAAATCACAAGTAGAGGCTGATCTGTTCTCCTGAGTATTATCGGCGACTTTTCGGTCCAATTCTGGATTGCTGGAACCGGGTATTCGTGCAGTTCTTGACAGATCATGCAGAGTGTACTGCTTACCATATTTTTCAATCACTCGTTTCACTTTTGCTAGATGTGATTTGACCTTTTTGGCAATCTGATTATACGTAGGGTACGGGACGGGTTTTAAGCAGTTCAAGCACCATCTGGGACATTTGATGAAGCTGTATGTGAACTATAAATAGTACTGCACATGTTTGAACGTTAATCTCTCTGCTTATTTCTTATCTATCGGAACTTACCTTCAAACACGAGCAATAGCCTTTGAAAATTTCATAGCGATGGAATAAAGTTCGCAATTGCAGGGACTTGTTAAAAGCATGCGGATTGCTTTCCGATCAAGAAAACGTTTTCTTCAGCTCCACAATCCGTACATAAGCTAACAATATTGTATGAGTGCAATTCCATGCATGTGTGAGAAGGCAACATGAAATAGGCCAGTTGACGATTTGCTGCTAACGTCAATTTCCTCAACCCGCCCCTTGTTTTACCCATCCGCTTTCGAAAACAATCAACCAAAACATGTCGATTGCTATGATCACAAACTCAAATACTAGCAGATTATGAGACAGCCGTACACGACCAAACTTTTAGTCTGTCACTGATCTTTAGATTGGCAATGTGTATTTCTTATTTCATTTACTCTCAAGGTAATGTTAGACAAAGTGGCTATGACGACAAACATGATTCATAGTTTAAAAACGAGTAAGTGTAGGAGACAGCAGATGTCACACACGCTAAGATCAGTTTACTTAAATATGAGTGAACTTTACCCATAATCGCGGAAAAGTGCACATACTCATTTTATGGGTAAAGTAAAGTTTACCCATATTTGGGTACACATGGTTAACTAACAATATAGGTAATGTTTACTTATTTATGGGTAACCAATTTAAAGTAAATTTCACGCAAATATAGGTAAATCTAAAACCTTATATTGAAATTAGACGCAAATATGGACATGGATATGGATTTCTCTGTGCTTCAATTATACTACTACTATAGCAATTGGACTAACTGCTGATTGTTTGTTCCATAACAAGTAATACAAATATTGCTGAGAAGTGATTAAAAGGAAATGACTAACAGTTGATCAAAACAATTATTGATCGAATGGTTGAACCCATCAGGTTAAAAAACAAGAACGGCATTACTTTTTCAGATGTTGTGATTCTTCCCACTCACTCTCATCGTAGTGTATTCTCTGTACAATTCCAAGGTCACAACTCTGCCACAACCTTCTCACCGCTCAATTTTCGGAACGAATCCGGATCCAAATGTTTTTTTCAGTTCTTCCATCTTCTACTACGCAATTCCAACTTTCGTAATGGACCTCAATCTGTTGAATCGCAAGATGGAATGATAACCAACCTACTCGATCCAATGAAGCTTACGAACTGCCAATGTTTATTTTTTCATCCAAATATAGGTAATATGCATTTACTCATATTTAGGTAATATTACTTAACTGAAATTGTAAGTGAAGTTGACCCACTTTTGTGAGTACAATTTACCCATATTATGAGTATTGCATCAGTTACCCATATATGGGTGAAACAATAACCTTTTTATGGGTAATTGAGTCTTAGCGTGCATTGCAATACCGGTGCGCTATCAATGACGTCTATATAAGGTTTGGGGCAACGCACTGCTTGCTTGTATTGGAAGCAAAAATAATGTAAAAATTGCTGAGCCGACGAGTGATGACGTAACACTATTCAACTTTCTTTGGGCGTGCATAGGTTCAGATGAAAAAATCGGTTCAAAAGTTTATTATAAATGCTAAATTGTGGAAATAATCATGATGCGAATGCCATTTATTGAGCAGAAGCATTTCCTCCCGATAACATAAGTTATTTATTGCCACACTAACTTTCCCATTTTTTGCCACACTAACTTTCAAACACTGGGACTTGACAATCGAGTAGCGAGTAGTAGAGCCAATTTTCCATCATTTATAGATTGGAATCGGTAGAAAAATTAAGTTTTATAGCGTACACAATTAACAATCACGGAGCGAACGAATCCAAAAAATAGTATGACGTAGCACTTTCCGAGCTTTTGTGTAGTGTACGCAAGGAGTGCGGTGGTATTAGTGTCATGAGTGAATTTTGCTCATTTCACTAATATTGTTGTGACTACTGGGTCAGACCTTATATAGACGTCATTGGTGCGCTATAGCCATGGTTAACAGAGAAGAGAGGAAAAATAAGCACACTCAAAGGCAACGTTGGTGTCATATTTGCCGCTCAACATAGAAGGATTATTGATCGTTAAGTACAGTTTGACAGCTCTGAAACATATTTTTTCATTGCATATTATAGTGCCGGATGATGGATAATATACAGGGACCTGACGAGCAGCGACTTTCCTGCAGCCAACATCACTAACAACTAAACGTCAAAAGATTCATTAGTTGTAAACAATGCTGGCGTTCCTACCGGCAGTAACCATTGTCAGGCGGGCCTTATTCAAATAAGGCCCGTGATATGTCGCGTACTGTCAAACGCCAGTAAATAGGATAGGGTTGCCAGGTCCCTGATAATATACTCATAAGCATAGATACACTTCGAATGACTGGAAAAACTTGAAATTAATAGTGATTTCAGATCATCTAAATATGAAACGAATTTTTACTCAATATTCAACATCATATTCTGGCAACAAGCCTAGCTGTGAGAGAGTGCTGCTGAAGACATTCTCTCCGGTACATGCGATCAAATGCAAAATACGCAAAGGCAAAATTTAAGCGAACTTCAGCAGGTAGACAACTGATGGTTATCTAGACGATGTATTTTAAATCTTCAAAATGACAGTAATTAATTGGCAATCAATCATGATTTATGCATCGAGTCATTTTCGTATCATTAAATGTGAAATAATTTGGAAAATATAGGAGTTTTAGACCTATTTCCTAACAACTGATTAAAACAGTGACCCCTGATTAAGTCGTTCCCTACCCTATCAGCATATCAAGTGTGCCGAATTTTATTTTAAACTTCAAACGAACCAAAACAGGCTTTTTTACTTGTTAACAAAACGAGTGTAATACATTTGTTCAGTTTAGTTAAGTCTTTTTCCATGCATAAATAGTGAAAGTCTAAAACTTTAGTTTTTTAAAAGCCTATCAGGTCTACAATCTTATAATTGTAGTATTCGTACGGATTCTTTTTTTGATTTTCTCAGTTCAAAAGTTGCCAGTTGTATTCGCTCTAACCAACACATAATTTTCCAAAACAAAAGATAGTAAAACTGCTTAGAAACACTTAATTAATTCTCACATATGATTCATCGGCCATTCGATAATGAAAACATAACAATTCACTCTACACTGATTTTGTTCCTTTGGTTTTGTTTGAGATGAGCCGTATGAAATACATACAACCGAAACTCAGACGGTTTTTTTTAAAGTGTTTAAAAAAAAGTAAAAGCGGGAAGTACGATTGAAGTAGGCTAGCATCCTTTGCTACTTCAATCCTACTTTCATCGACTAGGCTCCGCTATGTGGTTGCGAAGGTTTCATACATTGATCATTTTTGCAGTTATGCCAGACCTTCCTGCAGGTCATTCAGAGTGTACAAATCCATGCATACTTATGAACGAGGGGCCAGTTCCATGAATCATCCGGAAGATCAATAGAGGCCGCGGTAGGCTAGGTTCTACGATAGACGACCATCAAGGAGTTATTTTTAATTTATTTTCAAATTAATCCAGTTTGGTGCAAATAAGCCCACATTTTACATGTATTTGTTATTGCCATTTCGCATAGTACGTTACCGAAAAAACGATTGCTGGAGTTTAACAATGAACGCCATAGTCATGAATTTGGATTCACGCATAGCACCTCAGTCGGTACAGCCGCAAATTCAAACCATGGTGATGGTGGCTCCGTTCCATTCATGGTCTAGTCTACGAATATTCTGCAAACGAAAGTTTATCGATTCCTTGGGCATATAGTACAAAACTTTCAATTAATAACCGCAGAGGTGCAATTTGAAATTACTCCCGGAAGTCTCCCATTCCGCTCAGTCTGTCCAGGGTGTACTTCATCCAACTAAACTTCTTGGAGGTGAGTTCCAAACCGAATACCATCAAACTAAATGCCAACATCGCCCCACACAATTCATACATCACTGACAGGTGGTCGTTACTAAGCTGTCGAGGTTCCGGCACAACATTTGACTCAGCCTGGTTAAACTTATAGTCCCCGTAACGGTGGATCCAGTAGCTCATCAGCCCAGAAGACTGAATCCACAGGATTTGTCTATCAAACTGTTCGGTAAGCATCGACTTCTTTGGGTAGTAAATGGTGATTGTAAATGTCGAAATAAACTCCGGACATATGGTGACTTGACCTCCCTTTCGACGGTACAGCCGATTGTGGTGGGCCATATGGTCCAAACCACCCTGAACCACATCTGGTGAGTTTGGATGGTGAATCATCCACGCCAGTCGGTTGATGATGTTGTTCTTTTCCCGTGGTAGATGACGAACTCTAAAATAGAGATTGTTCAAATTGGAGGAAATCTTAGATGTAATGAGCTACCTTCGAAGTCGATCCGGAAATGCTTCGTAGTATCGTTCGCCACTTTCAATAACGTAGTAGAGGGCGTTCGTTTGATCTATTTCGTTCATTGATCGTGACGGAGGGAAGGTCGTTTCCTGTTGAAGATAGCGGAACATCGAACCCTGGTAGAGTGATCTCATGACAAAGCAAAAGTAAATCCACAAAAATAGCAGAGTTCGGGCAAAGTTTCTAGTCGGTAGGTGAGGCATTCCGATTCCGAAGAAAACCTGAACCAAGTTGAGATACGGAGTGCGAATCTGTTGACCGTAGACAAAGCTGCGAACGGCTCGATTGCGAAGTTCAATGCTGGCAATGGCGATTGCTGCTCCCACAATGGTGGTGGCGGTTATCCACCAGAGGTTAGCTTCAAATGGCCGGAATAGTTTCTTGAACGCGGTGTATGGACGGCCCTTTGGTACGGCTAGTACCAAAGCTGTAGTGTAATGGGCTATACCGGCTTTCAGAATGGAGCTTCTGGCTACGGAGATACCCAGACATGAGATTCCAAAGTCTACCTCGCCTTCTTGAATCATTCTCATCAAGCCCGTACTATTTTGTGTCAGTGCATATCCCCACTGTTCGTCATTTTGTGGTTCAAAGATTTGAACGGTGAAATTTAGTTTCTCCTTTAACGTATCCAGGAGATCTCCTTCGAAGCCACTTATTTTCAGCTTGTCTTTATTGGAGCGATCCAGAATCGTATAGGGACGAGTTTCAAATGAACCGACCTTAAACGGACACCTATGGAAGGTCGTTGTTTTGTCCGGATAGAGTTCGTCAGTCGAGTTCAGCGATATTAAATTCACCATTGCACAGCTTTCCGTGGAGTACGGAACATAAGACCACAGATGAGTGCGATTATATCTCGATCCAATCAGCACGACATTGACTATCTGCAAGGTCCATAAATTCTGAAAAACACGTCTAGCAAACTCCTCATCAGCCCAACCGTTGTAAATTATCAGGAATCTTCCGGTGAAGTCGTACCGATCGACTGACAAACCATCGTAGAGCGTCCTGAATGCCCCGTGGCTATCGATGAACAACACGCTGAGAGGGCAAGGTTTCCGTAACTCCTTCTCGGATGGTATGTTGAATTGTAATGCCATCGATCCATTCAACTGGGTGATTACATTTTCTATTACGTCTTCTAAGCGCTGACTGGATTCCGATGTCGTAGCCGCTTGCAAGATATGAGCCGGCGAAAATGGATGTCGGAAATCTCGCAACAATACTGCGGCTGTAGTCTTCTCCAGCGAAGAAGAATTCAGTAGTGCAACGCGGAACACCGCAGTGATCATCAGCAGCCTAACAAGCATAGTTATACTAATGAGTCCATACCACAATCAGTGCAGTTGGTTTTATACAGAATACCTGGCAATTAACGATGAAAGCGATGGAATCGTGAACACCAATTATGTTCCATTTCGTTTTTTTACTTTAAGTGTTCTATAATAAGCGATAGATATTTCAACGATAAAACTCAATCCGGCGCAAACGAGGCCAAGGAAGTAAATTTCAAATAGCCCGGTAAGCATTCGTACGGTCAGGGGAGCGTTTCGGGCCTGTCTAGCTCGGTTTTGAATGTCCCGAAGTAGGTTTGGATTTATAGTCAGGCAAGTCCAATGGTGTATGAAGCCATGGGTGATTAGCCGTTGAAGTTGTTGGTTGAAGGTCAGCACCAGAGGGGAGTTCTTACGAAAGAATATGTGGATTGGATAGTTGAAGACACGTTCACTGAATTGCTCGTAGAAGGGTCCTCCGTCAAGAAGCGCTTCCTTGTTCAGGTGGTAGATTAACTCCGCATAACTGATTAGAGCACCGCGAAGCAAAGAGTTGCGAATGCCATCCCGTATGTAATCGAACTCAGAAGGATACATCACACGAAGGATGTTTTTGATTGAAGGGTGCGAATTGTCGAAGATGTACATTGCAGAATCAGTCATGTAGATACGGTATCCAGCGGAGATGAGCTCATCCCAACCGCGCACGGTAGTTCGGTTGAGAGAGTGATGAAGGAAGCGGAACATTTCCTCTTGGTAGGCTGAACGTAGGATGAAGGTGCCGAAGATCCAAAGTATGAGCAGGAATCGAGCAAAGTTGTGAGTCGGTGGAGGATTCACTGCGTATCCCAGAGTTGAGAGGTAGAAATTGAGCATCGGAGTCGAATTTCCACGACCGTAGGCAAACTGTTGAACGGACTCTGGGAAGAGTTTAAAGATGGCAATGGCCAACAAAGCGATGATAACCACCATGCTGAAACCGATCCAAAGTGATAGCTGGAAAGGAAGAAGCAACTTCTCGAAGGCTCCATACTCGGTTCCTGGAGCTATAATCAGGGTGAGGGCGCTCTGGTAATAACTGATTGATGAAGACATGAACTTTTGTCGATTGAAGTGATTTCCAAAGAAACCGATCGACAGGTTGACGGTTCCATTCATAACGAACCCTGTTGTACCAGTGGCAGTACCATTGGCGCTAAGCGTTCCCCACTGATAAAAGTCCACTATTTCGAAGGGTTCGATGGTGAAGTTAAGATATGTGGAGAGCATTTTGAGTAGGTGTCCATCAATGTCGTCATAGTCAATGATACGGTTGTTCGAATCCCGAATTAGCTTCATGAAAGGCACTATGTCGAAAAGTGCTACCCGTAGTGATGAACCGTAGAAGTTTTCTAGTTTATTGAGGTAGTGGGGTCTATGATAGGAGAAGCCCTCGGAAAGCCGGTATGTATTCCATTTAGAGATGTATGGCTTCTGGTTTTCGTGGTATCCGAAGGGGAAAAAGGTCCTCAAGATGATCGAAACGTTCCTCGGACAAAGTACATTCACACCATATATATGCAGGTTGCCTGTCAGCTTGAGAAGGGCCATTGCCAATGTGTCACAAATATCTTCGGACGATAGAATGACAGCAAGATAGGTCCCAGTAGAATCATATTGATTCATTTTCACGAAGAACCGTAATTGGTCGATCGAATGCCACGAGTCAAGAAGCAGTAGATTGTAGTGCTGCGTGAAATTGAGTTTTGCTGGTTTTGCAATGGTATTGATGATGATGGGCAGTGGATGATCCATTCGGGTGAGTATTCGAGCGGTCGGATTTCTAAGATTGTCCTTCAAAAGTACAGTTATGTAAACAGTGTCTGCGTTCACGGGAAAGCTGTCCATGAGGATATCAGCCGTAGCTTGAATTAACAAATCGTTGGTTGAATCCACAGTTGAGGCCGCAGCTTGGCCATAGGCCAACGTACTGAAAACAAGCACTACTAACATTGTCGGTAAACTGATTCAATAAAGAAGTGTGGCGGTTATATATCGCTCACAAATGCATCAATTAATAACATCTGTCACGCCTCTTGTTTGCAACCTGTGATTGGAATTGACCTTTGTGCAAATGAATGGCTGTGTCAGTGAGGAATTATTCTTTTTGTACATTCTGAAAGTGACTTCGGGTATAAAAGGACTTCGTTAAATCCTCTCCGGAAGCTATCATCAAACATGTTGCTAACATTGCTCTTTTTCCAGATAGTTGCTGTATCCGGGAACCCTTTGACTACATCACCTGCGGTTCAATCCACCATGCAATTCCTTCTGCAAGCAACGACGGAAGTCTTCTCCAGTAGTGATTTAGGACAAGTTCCCTACACCGTATTCATTTCATGGGAAACATACAACGAGGGACCTGATAATCATCTCTCGATCCTCATGAATCAAGTGCTGCAGTCTTTGGAAGTTCAACAGATAGCGGTGCAGCTCGTTTACCACAAAACGGTCGTGATTCGCCGACCTCGAGTGAACAACATTTTCTTCGTTGATAGTTTGCGGGCATTCGAAGACGTTCACGCATCTATTTATCCCGAACACTACAACTTTGCCGGGAGGTACGTGATTGTCGTTCTGGATGAGACTGGCCAAGACGAACTTCTCGTAGCAAGACGGATCTTACAACTGATGTGGCACTACTATGTGGTGAATGTTAATGTACTATTCGGAAGCTTGAATCACCAGGAGATTCATATGTATACTTACTTCCCATTTTATCCAGGATCTTGTGAAAAAGTCAAGTTGGTTACATGGAATACTTTCAAGCAGGGAAAGTTCCTTCTGAGCAAACCTCATTTTCCTCACAAGTTGCACAATTTTCACGGATGTCCTCTGAGTGTAGCACTTTACACATACGCAGCTTTCATGCGTCTCCGCGAAGGATCTGGGCCAATTGTTACTGGAATGGAAGGCATAGATGTTGAGCTGTTGAAACATCTGTCAGTGACGTTAAATTTTACGGTCATACCTCTGGAAGTTCCGAACGGGTTGCGTTTTGGGTTGCTTTATGAAAATGGATCCGCTACGGGAGCTATGCAGATGATTATCAATGGAGAGGTAAACTTTACTCTGGGATTTTTCGGATACAATCAACTACGAATGAAGTACATGTCATTAACTCAAAATTACCATTACTCAGAATTGGTTGTAGTCGTATCAGCCGGTGAGCAGTATGAAGCCTTCGAGATGCTTCTGTTGCCATTCTCCAATACTCTTTGGTTGGTATTTCTTGGTTGTCTGGGAAGTGCTTTTTTTGTGATTGCCATAATTGGTCGTATGAAGCGAATAGTTCAAAGATTTGTGTTCGGAAATAGCATTCAAACACCTTGGTTGAATCTGCTGAACGCACTGTGCGGAGGTTCCCTCCCTATTCTACCTTCACGCAACTTTGCCCGTTTCCTCTTGATGCTGTGGACCCTTCACGCTTTGATCATCCGAACCGTGTACCAGCAGGCTCTTTTCAACTTCTTACAGCAGTCTCCAAATCATTCAACAATCACTACACTAAAGCAGCTCATCGACGGACACTATCCAATCTACGTGATCCCCTCTGAAGTGTACGTCTTCAATAACCTTCCAGAGTTACAACCTCAGTTAGGGATCATACCAGCCGCGAAAATTCAACGCTTTGATGATGCGATTCGTCGCGGGCAACTCCGCGGTGCACGGCTATCCAACTACGAGAAAGTCCTTTATGACAACTCCCATTTTGCCGATGGACGGTATCTGCAGATGTTGAAACAACGATTATACAACTATCCGATCTGCGTCGGACTGCGGAAGAATTCGTGTCTGACGAAGCCATTTGACGATGTGCTGCTCGAGTTGAACCCCTATGGCCTCGTTCAGGCGTGGATTAGTCGGTATGTCAACGAAAAATATGCCAAGGTAGTGGCACCGGTCGACGAACGCAAGCAACTAACCATACGGCAACTACTAGGAGCGTTTCAGCTGTGGGTGATTGCTTTAGGAGGATGTTCAGTTGTGTTTTGTATGGAACTATTGTGTAACTATCTTGAAAAGAGATACTACTAAGACTTTATTTGTGATCTACTTATGTGCGAGAAATTCCATAAACCGTCTCAGGGCGTCTAGTTTCGGCGACAGCAGTTCAAGGATGAACACTCCACAACTGATAATCCAAAAGATGCAGATGCTCTCAAAGCATCCCATCAGCTGTTGAACGCTGAGGGCGATTGGTTGTGCGACGTCGATTTTCTGCGGGTAAAAATGATAGTTTCCATATAGCCGCACCCAGTAGTTCATTAACCCGGCAGTTTCGATCTGACCAACCATTCGATTCAAGACGCGCACTAGGAATGTACGCTTCGGGTAGTAGATAACCATGGGATACGAACTGAGGCTATCCCGTGTGCTACGGAGAAATCCCATACTGAGCCGATGTTTGTTGTGATACGCAATGTGCTCCAGGGTGCACAGGATGACTCCGTCCCGGACTCTACGGCTAGATATGGAGTCCAGGGCTATAGTCATACTATCGTTGCCAGGTGCGATGTAGCGAATTCGGCTTAGCAGACTAGGGTTGTGCTGAAAGAAGCGGTAGGCATTTCTGTTGATGTAGTAATGCAGGTCTGATCGCTCGATCTCGTCTATGACATCAATGGGTTTATGGTTGGATTCTTCCTGAAGGTATTTGAACAGCAGCCCTTGATAGACGGTTCTCATCACGAAACAGTGAATCGTCCAGAGGATCAGAAGCGTTCGGGCGAAGTTTCTTCTTGGAACAATGTGCAAACATCCGGTATAGAACACGTTAATCGCATTCAGGAAAGGCGTTTGATTACCCGCTCCGTATATAAAAACCCGAATTGCATTGGGAGCAAACTTAAGGATCATGACGACCGCAGCTATGATGCAGATTACAGCACCCTCCGCAGCCCAGACGCTTAGATCGAAGGGTTGGAATAGTTTTTCAAACGAGTTCAGTGGACGTCCCTCCGGTATGGCAAAGAGCACCTGCGAGTTGTAGTGGGGTCTACCGGGTTGAAGAATCTCGTTGCGCTGTGGCATAATGCCAAGACATCCGATGCCGAAGTGCACGGTTTCATCATGGAGGAGCTTCATCAATCCAGTGCTGCCATTGTTCGGGCGAGGGTCGCCCCATTGGGCGTTGTCTGGAGGGGTTACGATAATCAGTTGGAAGTTCAATCTACCTGCCAGTGTAGTGGCTAGATCTCCTTCGAACCCATTTATTGAATGGTTATGAAAGTGAACGAACGGAGGCGTTTCAAAGGTTCCTAAATTGATTGGGCAACCGTGGAAATCATTCAGTTGGTGTAAGAACAACTCGTTTGAGGTGTGGTTTTTGATGCGACGAATAGTGGGTTCGCCGCACTTATGTTTTGAATATGGCGAATAGTTGTACAGGTTCGGTTCATCGTCCTTAGCAACGACGATTAAGGCACGGATTATTTTAAGTTTCCACAGAGCTTTGAATGCGTCTAAGATTTGAGATTCGCTGACTTCGCTGAAGACAAATGTATAGTAACCGAACAAATCGTACCTTTCCGAGTTCAGCCGGTCGACAAGAAGATGGAAGCTTTCATAGTTTCCGCCAATAAATACGCCATAGGAAAACGACTTGTAGTCATAGATGGTTGAATCGAGTTGAATCAATCTGGGGTATCGTAGACTACGAGTGATGTAGTTGATCAGATCCTGCTGGATCGGGTTACCTTGGCTCACTAGCAATAGAGGCACTTGCCGCAGGATGTAGTACTGATCGATTATCTCCGTAATCAAGGTTGCAGTTGTGTCTATGGTAGAGTAAGCCACGGTGCAGCTAAGGCCTATTATTGAAATAATGATAAAGTTGTGAAAGAACATGATGTTATCTTGCGTTCGAAGTAAGACTGAATCTTGGATTCGCTCTGAAGCTTGTTTTAATTCTAAAGTTAGTCTAGTTATGTTCCAATTTTATGGACAATAATGGTTATCCATTAGAAAGATATTGATCGATAATTGCTAAGGATGTTCAGCTAGTTATTTTTACATGGTTGGGAACGACAATCGCCTATACTAATGATGAGCCACAAACTCAAGAAATTTTCTCAGGGTCATCAACTTCAAGGACATCAATTCCAGTACAAACAATGCACAGCTCATAATCCATAGGAAACAAATGTATGCAAAGCATCCCATCAGCTGCTGAATGTTCAGAGGCGTTGGCAGAGGCATGATCATCTTTCTAGGGAAAAAGTTGTAGTTTCCAAAACGACGGACCCAGTAGTTCATCAATCCCGCTGTTTCGATTTCACCAATCATTCGGTTCAATACCCGCACCAGAAATGTCCTCTTCGGGTAGTAGATGATCAAAGGGTACGAACAGAGGCTGTCCCGAGTACTGCGAAGGAATCCCTGGTCCAATCGATGTTTGTTATGGTAAGCTATGTGCTCGAGAGTAACCAGCGCGACTCCGTCTCGAACCCTATGGCTGGATATGGCATCTAGCGCATCACCTATGCTATCGTTCCCCGGAGCTATGTAGCGAGCACGTTTCAACAGACCCGGGTTATGCTGGAAGAATCGTTCAGAATTTTTATTGATGTAATAGTGCAAATTTGACTGTTCGATTTCATCGATTGTGTCCACCGGTCTATGATTTGATTCGTCCTGTAAGTATCGGAATAGTAGGCCTTGGTAGACCGTTCGCATCACAAAGCAGTGCACAATCCAAACAATCAGCAACGTTCGAACTAAGCTCTTTACCGGGACGACGTGCAGACCTACGTTGAAGAAAACGCTTATCGCGTTCAGGAACGCAGTCTGATTGCCCTCACCATAGATCAAGTGCCGGATGTTCTTGGGAGCAAACTTTAACACCAGCACCAGTGTAGCTATGCCACCCATCATACAGCACTCCACTTTCCAAACGATGCGCTCGTAAGGTCTAAACAGCTTCTCGAAAGGATTAAGAGGTTGTCCATCTGGAATGGCAAACAATGCCCGCGAGGTGTAGTGAGCTCGACCAGGTTGAAGGATTTCATTCCGCTGAGTCATCAAACCAAGACAACCGATCCCAAAGTTTACGGTTTCGTCCTGCAGAATCTTCATCAAACCGGTGCTCCCGTTGCGCTGGGGGACTCCCCATTGGGCGTTGTCTGGAGGAGTGACAATAACTAACCGAAAATTCAGCTTTGCAGAAATTGTGGTGACGAGATCTCCTTCGAAACCAGTTAAATGGAAATCAGCTTGATGTGAAAGATGAAATTGAACAAACGATGGCGTTTCGAAGGTACCCAGACTGAGCGGACAACCGTTAAAATCGTTCAGTTTTTGTATGAATAGGTCATGGTGTTCGTTGTACTGAATTTGGAAGACATACGGTTCGCCACATGTGTAGTTAGAGTAAGGAGAGTAGTTGTACAGCTGCGGTTGATCCTCGTGATTTCGGCACTATTGACCTCGAAAAAGACAAAAGTGTAGTAGCCGAAAAGGTCGTACCGGTCCGAGCTCAACTCGTCTACGAACTGTAAAAAGTTGGCATAGTCTTTGCAGAAGAAAACAGCGTACGACCAAGAGTGGTATCCGTTGATTATGGGATCATATTGAATCACTCTGGAATAGCGTAGCCCACGAACCACTGTGCTGGCCAAATCTTCTTGGATGAGCCTTTGTTCGCTGCTTATTAGCAGAGGAACTTGGCGTAGGACGTAGTATCGATCTATTATCTCCGCTATCAATGTTGCGGTCGAGTTAGTTCTCCCGGAAATGGCTACAGAATGGCTGAAGCCTATGACGGCAAGGACCGAAATCAGAACGAACATTATGCTTGTGTTCGGAGATCTTCCTGTCTACTCAATAAAATGGGTTATAGGACTGTACCCTTGTTGTCGTTGGGAGTTATTAGAAGTGACAATAAGAAACAAATAATGACGTTCATGGGGGTTACTAAACGGAAATGTGTTGTAATAGGGGGAGTTAAATGCTTTTTCCGGCATCGTGTATGCTAGAAGACACATTTCATCCGAGATGTTTTGCTTTATTTCCAGCTAGACTACAATGGCCGAGGGGGAGTTAAAATTATGTGCGGACAATAGCCGATAAACTGTTCTTTGTTGTTGTTTATTTGAACTTAATGATAGCTTGCTTTATGATAACCTATATTCTGATGGTGGCTATCCTACATACATACATACATACATGATTTGACTTAAGACTGGTGTGCGAATAGCGGTGGGTATTGTAAAGCAGCTAATTCTTAGATCTACTTTCCTTTCACAATCGCTGAATGCATCAAACCAGTTTTTAATTGATTTAAGTTTTATCATGTAGACCGCAATGCTCCTGGTCGATGGTAGAATTCCTATATGAATATTTCAATATTTCTTCAGACGGTGGCTTACCAGCAAGTGCTGCACTGGGCGTAGACTTGTAGAAAAGTTCGCAGAGCTTCAACTGATGGAAGTTCTCCCCCCCCTCAACGATTTTTCAAAGTGACCATTTTAGGGTGTCGCAAAGCGTTTGGCCTGTCCATTCGACTGAGGATGGTATGATGTCGTACGCATGTGGATGATTCCTAGCTGGTCACACATCTTCTTGAATTCGCCACTGCAGAACTTCCATTGTCTGTGACGATTGCCTCCGGAATACTAAATGTAGCGAAAGTTTCCTAAGGAAATCTAATTATAGCTGAGGCAGTTGTCAGTCTACTTGTTGTTGTCAGCCTTGTTGACAGTTCGGTTGAAACAAATGCAATAGCAATAGCTTTGTGCCTCTGTCTGTTGTACTGTTTACAGAAGTGGTTAGTGTAGGGGTAATCTTTGACGAAATGCATTACCTCACACTGTCAGTAGGACAGTTGCATTCGTCGATCCGCGTCTCGAAGGCTTCGCGGTCTGATGCAGCTGCTTGTGCTGCTGAACTGCATGTACACTGGCGCTTGCTTCTAATCGTTTCACTTTGGTGCCCTGATGGTCCCTATGCATGATTTGATTTTTTTTCTTTTTTTTAAAGACCTTGCGTTCCGTAATTGCTTGTCCGTTACTGATCAGAACTAGTGTAATTTCACAGTGAATCACATAGATGGAGTTTGGGAGTAGTTTCTATCTTCAATGTAGAAGTTCACTAATTCATTCTATTTGTAGATCACTACCGGCGCCACCAAAGCCTCACGGTTTTCAGGGAGGGAAAGGATGATCAGTGTTTTGAAGAGTCGGTGTTAGAGAGCGTGTTTACCTCTGCTGCTTCCTAATTACCAAGGGTACTCGATGTTGAAGGGCGTCTGGATCTACAAACACTTCAATCACATCAGAATTTATGCAACTGGATAAAGCTGTATCGTTCACCGATATCAAGTCAATACGAGAAGTGGAATTCTTTATTAAGTTAATTTGTGACAGACCATTAAAATAAAATATATCATACACAACGTCATCTGAAGTCAAAAATCAAGATAAGCTGGCATCAATATTAAGCCCGCCATCCTCTGAAGCAATCCGACCCATGTTGGGATGATTATAGTCTCAACTCTCTTCTAGAAGCGCAAAATCACACGGTCTTAGGCATGCCAAATCAGAACTTACAGATTCACTAGGAAGCGGTATTAGAGTTAGGTCATCTCTACAGTCAGGAGGAAGGTATACTTCTCCAATACTCACGGAACACGTTTGCAATTTAATTTTTACCTATAACCGTTCCAGTGCCACCCTATTTGCAACAGCATAATCTCGACTGGTAAGGTAAGGTATGATCCCATCACTGGATTCAACCACAGCACCAGGATGACTCTGAAGGCAGGAAGTAGTACTAAGTTGCTGGCAGAAAATAGCTTGCGCGACTGGGTCGAGTGACAGGAAATCTCCCGTGAGGCGACAGGCATTGCGTTCTGGTACACTGAAAAAAAAAAATTAATTTTAACAAGCGCGTAAAATTACCTCTCGTTTAATTTCAAGCCAAAGAAAGAGTAATTGTTTGCAATTTTTGGAAGTTCAACCAAATTTATTTTGGAAAATTTTTGGAGGTTCAACCAATTTTCCAGAAACGTTGAGAATTTTTCGGCAATTCTATAGAATTCTCTGAAGTTCCACCACTTCCCTTCTCAAAAAGAGCGAGTAAAGTTCATGATTATCTTGAAACTTCCAATAAGTTTATCCAACTTCTGTCAAGTTCATTATATTTCCACTTAATCTCCATAGATATTCCGAAGTTCATTGCTTATCGAAGACGGGCTCTGCTCGGCATCGAAGGGAACTTGATAAACATGATTGCCAAACAACTAAATTTCACACTAGATATCGTTGTGCCCCCTAGTGAAGGATTGGCAGATTTAGGGACCAAGCGTGGTTTAATGAATATGGTTATCAATGATCAGGTAGACTTTGCGCTCGGTGGATTCGGGTTGTCCAAGAATTTAGTCAAACTTATGACACCAGGTGTAGTTCATTACGATTCAGCGGTTACGTTCGCCGTACCGACTGGGAGGCCGTACACGTCGTTTGAAAAACTATTCTTTCCCTTCAAATGGTGCCTCTGGATTGCGGTGACTGGAGTTCTGATCTGTGCGGTAGTCTGCATTGTGATCGTGCAGATGCAAGGTCGACCAGTGCGAGATTTTATCTTTGGCCGATTGAATCGTGCACCGGTGATGGTGTTGATTTGTGTACTGTTCGGTGTGGCATTATCTCGTTGTCCTAGGAGGAACTTTGCGCGAACATTGCTGATGTTCTGGATCTTGTGCACTTTGATTCTGGTACACTGAAAAAAAAAAATTAATTTTAACAAGCGCGTAAAATTACCTCTCGTTTAATTTCAAGCCAAAGAAAGAGTAATTGTTTGCAATTTTTGGAAGTTCAACCAAATTTATTTTGGAAAATTTTTGGAGGTTCAACCAATTTTCCAGAAACGTTGAGAATTTTTCGGCAATTCTATAGAATTCTCTGAAGTTCCACCACTTCCCTTCTCAAAAAGAGCGAGTAAAGTTCATGATTATCTTGAAACTTCCAATAAGTTTATCCAACTTCTGTCAAGTTCATTATATTTCCACTTAATCTCCATAGATATTCCGAAGTTCATACACAGAGAACAGACATCTAAGGGCACTCCAGTCTCCGTGTGTAACTTTCTGTAACTGCCTCGAGATTTGATATTCGTTGACTGTCTGTCACTTTTAGTTTGATGAAACTTAGAATACGCGGCACTGATGTTCCAACAGTTTGCTTTAAAAAATGTACACAGTAAATTGAAAAAAGGTCAAGTCTGGATGACTGTTCTCCGTGGATCATTGTTTTACGTGTTCGTTCAGTTTCTAGAATCTTATATAAGTTCTGACCAATTCATTTACCTGCCGAGAAGTGCATAGGATTGTCTAAAAGCTGTAGAATATTTAAGTATTAAATATATATAGTATTTAAAAACGATTCCTCGAAAAAACTAGATTTTTCGAACTCTCCCTCCAAGAAATATGAATTGAATCTGTCTTCAAGATATCATCGGTTTCCCCCAGAAAGCTTATCAAAACTGCCATAGTAAAATGTATCCTCTCACCCAGAAGATAAGCCTGAATATCCTGATCCCCAGCCAACCTGCCGAAAGTTTCTATGTAAAAGGCTTCTCTAAAATGTATCTGTATGAGCTATTTGCGAGTGGTATTTATGACCAATCCATCAATTGTTCACTTTAAAGACTTCATTACTTTTCATTTCCGAGCAATCGAAATACTATTCGGAATCGGAATTTGCCACCAAATTAGTCGTAAAATCCACAACAGTCACCATTCCGGGAGCCTCCTCATTTCGAACTAGTCAGCGTTTTCCGCATAATGCAGTGGCTGTAGAAAACTAAGCCAACCATTCGTTATTCAGGAATGAAACGAAAAGTCAACTCGCTAGCACCGGGAGCAACATGAGGTAATTATCAGCATCCTAGGCGAGCAACACCAGTATACCTCAGAATATACTCAATAAAGTTGAGGTTTTGTTTAGTAAGAGCTGAAATTTTACTCATTTATTGGTATTATCAAGTAGTGTGTAGCGTTTTGGAACGGTATTTTTCTTGTCCCAAATTGCTGCAAGAATAGATCAAACCATGAACTAGATTTAAAATGATGCAAAATAGATCCGGTATGAAACAAAATTTACAACACCGGTGCAGCGATGTTTTTGAGTTTGGTCTAAAAAAATAAATCCGAACCACGATTTGGGCCACCGTTGAAGATGCTCTAACGATGCATATGGGAAAATATAACACACGTGTGGCTTGGTATTAGTTGTCTTCGCTCGCATACAGATGTTGAAAAGCGGGAAAATATACGAGCAGGAATAAGCAGTAGACAATGGATTCTGTAGAATAGCCCAGCCGAAATTCAATCACTGACCGGTGATCAAACACAACTGCCGAGAAACCGGTGGAAAAATGTCAAACCAAAATCACAAAAAATTATTCGTATGTGAATAAGCGGTTAAAATGTAATTAAAACGTAGAGCGAGCGATTAGGCGAACGTAAACAAACAATGTTTCCGCAGAACGAATCCTAAGTGATAGAACAGTTCTCGCTCAACTATTTTTTGAAGACCTAAGTAACAATGAGAGTTATCTACAGATCGAAAGCTGAATGTGGTATCAGCATATTATTCTTAGGATATGATGGAAAACGTACATACGGGTTAGTTATTAATGACATAGAAAATAAACAGCCTCTAATTGTGACTTCGGTACTGGGAAAATATAAGCAATAATTCACTAAATATGGCAGCATTTAGTGTCCTATGTTCCATTTCACCTTTATGGATGATTTCACACTACTTTAATTTCACCTAAGTCTAATCCAGAACCAATCCAAATTCCCTTTCGAACTTATTCGATTCTTCTTTCATGGCTTCCAACCATCTTCACTTCCGCATAAACAAACATCAAATACACATTAATCAAACTAGGTCATCCCACAAACGACCAACGAGAACCCGTTCAATAAAAACCATCTTCAAAAAGCGACGCGTGTCGCCAAATCGACAACACGTGCTACCCTGTTTTTTACCTCCATCTGAGGTTCGTCGTGCCCTTTTTAAAAGGTCCGACACCAATCGCCAAGATGCTTATTGTCTCGGGAAATCAAACGACGATGAAGCAATCGCTGGTGCTACTCGCACTTATTGCCATCGGTAAAGTACGCAGCAGCTCGCAAAGACTTCATTTACAGCGCGAAAAAGAACCGTACTTAGCTGAAGCCGTATCGGTTGCCATTTCGCGCTACGCCGCAATCGTTTGGGACCACAGGAAAGCTCCACTGTACATCGATCGCTACTTCAAAAATACCGCAGCTTATAGTGCTCAACAGGATTTACTGGGTCGAATCCTGGGTCGTCTACGGTACACCCTACCCGTCGAAATCAGCAGTTTCCGATCAAAGTTCAATTTGGAGAAGCCACGCTTCTATAACCTGGTGTTTATAGATAACTGGGTTTCATTTGGGATCTTCTTGAACAACATCAACGATCGCTACGGAACCTCCGATGTGTTTTGGATTGTCTTCAACGTAGTTAAAAGCGACGAAATCCAAGGTATGCTGTATCAACTGTGGCGCAATAAGATGTTGTTCGCCTTCATTTTCATGACTGATCACGATGCGGGAGGAGCAGTTCGACTGTACTCTTATTTTCCCTTCGCTGACGGTCTGTGTGGAGTGATCAAGCCTACTCTGCTTGACTGGAAATACGATGAGCTCATCGGGCATCGTCTACAGAACTTTTACGGCTGTCCGCTTCGGGTCGGAACGATCAATAATCCTCCTTTCGTAAGCATTGCTTATCGAAGACGGGCTCTGCTCGGCATCGAAGGGAACTTGATAAACATGATTGCCAAACAACTAAATTTCACACTAGATATCGTTGTGCCCCCTAGTGAAGGATTGGCAGATTTAGGGACCAAGCGTGGTTTAATGAATATGGTTATCAATGATCAGGTAGACTTTGCGCTCGGTGGATTCGGGTTGTCCAAGAATTTAGTCAAACTTATGACACCAGGTGTAGTTCATTACGATTCAGCGGTTACGTTCGCCGTACCGACTGGGAGGCCGTACACGTCGTTTGAAAAACTATTCTTTCCCTTCAAATGGTGCCTCTGGATTGCGGTGACTGGAGTTCTGATCTGTGCGGTAGTCTGCATTGTGATCGTGCAGATGCAAGGTCGACCAGTGCGAGATTTTATCTTTGGCCGATTGAATCGTGCACCGGTGATGGTGTTGATTTGTGTACTGTTCGGTGTGGCATTATCTCGTTGTCCTAGGAGGAACTTTGCGCGAACATTGCTGATGTTCTGGATCTTGTGCACTTTGATTCTTCGAACTGCATTCCAGGCTTCGTTGTACAAAACGTTACAGACGCCAAAGAATGTGTCATCTCCGAAGACCCTGCAGGATGTCTACCAAGATGGCTTGTACTTGTTCATGATGGAATCTTCCAAGCAGTATTTTACTATCAGTCCGCAAATGCTGGAGAGGGTTAAATTCCTTCAGAATGATCATCACTTGCTCGAACATATTGTCGATCAACTCGGAGAACGTGAGCTTCAGGATGGTGCGGTACTGATTGCTGTCGACAAAATTGCCTATTACAACAAGTTTAACTCGAAAAACAGGTTCATAACGATTATTCAGGAAACGGTATTTCGCTATCCTGTGGCGATGTTCTACCCGAAAAATTCCATGCTACAGTGGGTGTTCAACATTGAGGTACTGAAGCTGCGGAGCACTGGCTTGATGGAACTGTGGGCTTCACGACATGGTAATTACGATTTCTTCGATCGACTGAAGCATCCGGAGGGCGCCAAACAACTGTCGATAGAACATCTCAAGGGTATATTCGAGGTCTACGGGGTGCTGGTCGTAGGTAGTGTTGTTGTTTTTCTGGTAGAGGTGTCTATTGGAAAATTGGAAAGGCGTTAATTAACTGTTGCATTAGTTTCAATGACTGGTAGGATTTTCTAACTATATAATCGCAACGGAGTAGCAACACTACCGAACATGAATATATTAACTGTACTTATAACCACGATTATCATTGCACACGGATCGGCTCATCAGTTGTTACCAACGGCATCTTCCGTGAACGATTTGTCCAATGCCGTCATCACAATTCTTCGAACACACTTCAAGTCAAATCACTCTTCTACGATGATAACTCGATGCTCGCAGATCGACATCCGTACTTCAAATCTCCAATCGGACATCCTGGATCGAATACTATATGCAACATCGCACGAGATCGCGTACATCTTCAGTAATCCGAGCCGTCCGCGGCGACCACGGTTCTTCAATATCTTGCTTTTCGATAGCTATCTAGCGTTTAGCATAATTCTTCGTCGGCTGCATCCAGACCAATATGACTATTCCGGATATTATTTGATGATCCTTACGGCACCACAAGCTATCGACGCGCAAAGCATGCAGAAAATGTTCAGCGATCTCTGGGAGTCAAACATTGTCAACGTTATACTGGTCATGACGAATCACCCGAAAAACGACGATCTACTGCTTTATACGTACTTTCCATACGCAGAAAATGAATGTGAACATGCTCACCCTGTATTGCTGCACCGGTTGAGTCCATTTACCATGCTGCATCCGTCCGTAGAGCTATATCCGACCAAGCTGTCTAATTTTCACGGTTGTCCAATCCGTGTCGCTACCTTCGATTATCCTCCGTACACAATGCTGGAATCCGTCGGGTCGAATAGGCGCAAGCTTCGAGGAATGGAAGGCGACATGCTGCAGATGATCTCTAAGGCATTGAACTTTTCCATAGAGTTGGTTGAAGTTGCTGGTCTGGACAAGTGGGGCGAAATCTACGGCAATGGATCGTACAGTGGAGCTGTGAAGATGGTGATCGATGAAGCTGTCAACATGACGGTTGGTTGTTTTTCAATGCGTGGTGAGCGGATGTCGTTGATGAAGGCAAGCATCAGCTACTACACGATCAAGGTGATGTTTGCCGTTCCACCAGGAAGACCCTATACGGCGTTCGAAAAACTGTTTCGGCCGTTTGGCGTGACGACCTGGTCATTGGTGACGATCTTCATGGCAGTCGGGATTGGTGTTATATTTTTGCTTAAATTCTATCCGCCAAATGTCCGCCGTTTTATCTACGGTAGCGGTACGGGGATGGCAGTGATGAATTTGTTGAATGTATTTTTCGGCGGAGCGACGGTCCGAACTCCTAGAAGGAACTTCGCTCGAACGTTGCTATTTTTGTGGCTGTACTATTGCTTCGTGATGCGATCGCTATATCAAGGGTCGCTGTTTGAGTACCTCCAGCAATCGAAGAACTTCAGCCACATTAATTCATTGAGGCGCATAGATGCTGAAGGTATGCCGTACTCTGATGTCCCAAGGGTCAACCATGTTTGTCAGAGATTTGCCTAGGATCATGCAAAGGTACGTAGAGTTGCGTTGGCTTTCAGTTTTCTCACTAAAATATCACTTGTTTCAGAACCACTACAATTCCGGATGACAACTGTCACCGCTTTGAAGTGTTTCGAAAGCAGAGTCTTCACCAGTTGAACGTCGCGGTGTTGACAACCTTCGATCATGTCGCAGCGTACAACGAGAAGTATTATACACGGGGAATCGTTCATTTAGCCAAGGACATCCTCCAGTGGGCTCCCTATCTGTTTTTACTATCCGAAAAAGTCCTGCCTGGCTGGGAGATTCGAAGCAAGGAGATTAGCCAGATCCAGCGAGCCGGACTGATCGAGCATTGGCTGCACGAGTACATCGGATCACGGTTCTTCCGCCGAGCGAAGATTCACCCACATAGTCCGGAAGTGTTGACAAACGAACATTTGATGGGGTGTTACGAAGCCTTTGCAGTGTTGCTGGCGTTGGCTTGCGTGTTATTCGGGCTGAAACGACTGGCCGGTCGGGTGAGATTGCTTAATGGGATTTTCGATTTCCTTCTGCAATGAGAATAGGCATACGGACTTGGCATAATGATGGGCAGTCGTGTCTTTTATGAGTCAATGTGGCACGTCGTGTGACATTGATTTAATGGTGGTGGAATTGGTCATCAGACGAGCCGCTAATTGAATGGGCAAAATGCATTAGATAAAGTTGGAAGATCTCTTTGGCTGATAAGATAGAGGTGGAAATTGATGGTTGCAGCTAGTTTTCATTCTCTT